>JAQFXW010000632.1:0-17698 GCA_034693945.1 Dendrobaena attemsi
TCGAATTTGAATTTGAACGGCGCCCAATAGCTCTGCCCATCGCTTGCCTGCGCTTCGCGCATGCGCAGAGGTGCGTTTGTCAGGCAGTCAGCGACGGCTATTATATATATGATAATTATAAAATTAATATCTATTCAGGTTTGGCTCATCATAACAGGACCTGTAGGTTATAAAATATTTGAGTGAGTTATCTTTATTGATGCATGAGCCGTACGCAATTTGTTATGCGTTATTGGACTTTCATTTTAGTTTGCATTTTGAGTTTCTTTGCTAAAGAAAGCTAGAGCTAGTACTTAACATGTTAACATGTGTTACAGTCTGCAGAGCTGCTCATGGGTTTGCTGCTTTCAGTGGCGGAGACAGCTATACAATTTCAGCAGGTCGTATCAGGGTCATAGGAGTTATGCTGTGGATTGAAGAAATTTATATTGAGTTTGAGGAATAAAGCAGCATATCCTCAATATAGCTGAGATATATATAGTGTATACTTAAGAAAATATTATTGATCAATTATAGTCCATTTATTGTAGCTTATTCAAATTAAGAAACAAGTCAGCATTAAAACGTTAAAGTTTATTTTTTACATTGCTAATCATTAAAGATTTGAAAGTACTGATCAGTTATTCAGAACATTATCATCTATAAGTTAGCATGTAATGTTTCAAAATATTGAGCTTCACTACTGTCATGAATGAGTCTTCTGTTAATGCCAACCAACCAACAGTGTAGAAATAGCCTAAAGTAAATATAAAGAAAATAACATGACAAAACTAACACTTTGCCATTGAAATTGTTATTTGCTATGAACGTGTACTGCTTGAACATATATTAGATTCCCATAGCTTGTTTTTTGTCTAAGTAAATAGTACTTTATTGGTCAAGTAAGAGATTGCTACGAACAAATCCAAGTATCATAAAACTAACACTTTCTTTTTGACAGGATATAATAATAGTATGTTCTTTGTTAAAGTTGAGATAGTTATGAATGGATTTCTTAGTAACCGTTGAGGTAGTTTATTGCTGCAACACGAGACTGACAGAGAGACAGAGAGAAAAACAGAGATAAAGACAGAGATAGGGATAGCGAGATATAGACTTGGTGGATACTGGATAGATATAGTTTGCATTTGGTAACTTCTTTGTGTCGGGTAGTAAATTGCAGCTGAGTTTGGCTTACAACTGGCCAAATTGCGGCTGGCGCTTTCAAGTTCCCATGACCAGTTTCGTTCATTTGAGAGTCAGATCAACTGGTCCCATAAATTATCTACGCATTGTCATGAACGTGATATAGGATAGCAGCGGCATCATCAGTAGTAGCTGCGAAGCGAAGAAGCAGCTGTTTGGAGGGGCAGACTTGGATGGGAGAGGGAGTCTTGTAATGCAAGTGTGCAGTGAAAGTCTAGAAGTATCTCCGTCGCTTCCAACCATCTTCCTATCAGCCTGTCTGTCTTTGTGTATGTATGTATGTGAAACGTGTAATGTGCGTCTTTCTTGTTCACTATTTGTCTGTGTGTATGTATGTCTATCAGTCTGTTTTCTGTCAAAATTTATATGGATTTGTCTGGATTTGATCTGTGTGCTTGTCAGTGTATTTCTCAGTCTGTGTGTCTTTCTATACATGCATGCTGGTGTGGAATGCTATACATGCTGGACTTATGATTAGCTTATGGGCCTTGCATCTCAAATTCCGAAGTGCCCACCTTTGTATCAATTTTCCTTTATTCTGCAGCTTACATGTAAGAGTCCCTCCATCCGTAAGTCTGCCTATCTTGATCTGTACTCCCCATCTTCTGTTACGTCCTTGTTCATGGCCCTAGAAGTGTCTTTGCCTGTGCCTCTAACACCCTCTGGTTCCCTCTAACACTCTCTGGTTCCATTAACCTTCGACGTTTGCTGTGCTTAATCGGGTTTAATGTTTTATCTCAGGATCCACTCCAGCCAGCTTTTGTCTCTTCTAATTGTTGTCTGGAGCAGTTGTTAATTCTCCCTCTGTTTTGCTTTGCTTTGTTAATCCATTATCAGCGTTTTCTTTTATGTACACCGAGGACAGCTTATTTACAGACACTACAGAGTGGGCTTCTTCAACCGATATGGCCTATTAGCACGGATCTAGGGTTCAGAGATGTTGATATTCTACTATTTTTTATATTCGGTTATTCTTTTTGTTCTTTGTGATTGGAAACTAAATTAGTGTGCAAGTGGTCATACACTTAAAGAGTTCTAGCGATATTCACATTCACTTTCTCACTCACTTATTCATGATTGCTTGCTGTCTCAATTTAGTCAGTTCAATATTTCACTCATTTTTCACATCTGTGCTCAATTGTTCACTGAATTCAGCTTTCAATCAATGACCTAACTTTTGAAGCCTTTTTATCATAACTATGGCATATTAGTCAGTCACCTGGTGAGTCTAGCAGCTCTATTTTGTACTCTTTTTTGTTATTGTTGAGGGTTTTGAATTTGAATATAACTAAACATTGTCGAAATTAAGTTTTGTGCCATATCTTGAAGCTGTCAATATTTATCTGGTTTTTGTTGTGCTCTCTATATACCAAGAACTGATAATGCTTCCTTGCTCATTTTTTGCATGAAAGACTTCACTTCGGATCTTAATTCAGACATTCATTATCCATTCTCCCAAATCCTTCTCCATTTCTGTCCCTTCTAGATTCACAATATCCATTCCATCACTTGGATGGTGGTTCCTTTTCTTTCTTGGCACAGTTTGTATTACTTTTCTTTTAGAACCAGTACATATTAACAGAAATTCCCATCACTAGTCTTCAAAACTGTCCAGATCCTGCTTCAGAAACTTCTCTTTGGTAGCATTTTAGTTTTGGGTCAGTAGTGATGTATGGTTTTTCATTTTACAATGGTCATTGGGAACTGCCCAGTCTGTCTGTTATTTGTAGTTTTGCTCAATTCTCATTTTATGATTTACTATGAAGTATTGGTTAATTCCAGCAACATTCACCAATTCCATATCCTTTGAGTTCGTAAATCAATCTTTGATGAAGTACTGTGTCAAAGGCTTTCTTATAGTCCAGAAATGTAAAATCAAAGTCACCACACCCTCATCCAGTATCTGTGCTCAATTTGCTGATGTTTTAACAGGATTGTCAGCACCAGTGAATTAGCTGGTCTCCCTGACACAGTGTGGCAATGAAAAATTGTGGGGATTTACACTACGTTACATTACATGATCTCTTTTTAGTGAATCCTTGATGATCCATTGACAAGCGATCATAATTTGTATCTAATGCTACAGCATTTTATCCCTTGATAGTTGATAGTGATATAATAATTTTGCATTTCACCCATGTCAATTACTGAACTTTGAACAGTTGTCACCTCTGTTTAAATATGGAAATAGAATTTGCATACTGCCAACCAACACTGTAGCAACAACCCTTCGTGAAGTGACTTGTTGAAAAGTGGAATGTCTAAAATGTTGGCCAATTTTTTTTAAAACTCTATGGCATAATCCATCTGGTTCTTGTGCTTTGCCCTCTCTTAGAATTTCCTTTAGATATCCAGTTTGTTTAGAACCGCCAATATTAAGATACATCTGAAATGTAAACTAAGTTGAAGTTCCTTTGCGTATTTGCACATAATAATAATGATTGAAGAAAGCTTCATAGTTCATCTGCTGATTTTTTGTCATTGTGTCATCTTGTTTAGTAAGCTGCATTAATTTTGTGCTCACATAACTTGTTTGCTTTTATGATAGCCTGATAGGCCTACTCATAAAATTCCTCTGTATTTTAACGTTGTTATTGGCGTCAGAGTTTAGGCCTAATCTGATTTATCTGCTTTGATAATTTTTCACCTTGTTTCTTAATATTATACATTACTCTGGCATGAGATTAATTATTTCTCGTACTTAAGTATAGCATACTTTGTAAATACAGGTCTTGGTAAAACAAAGGGGCACAGTGTGTACATCTGCAACTGACCCTTATGAGCGTCAATGACACAGCATACATGTAGGAAAACCATGATTACCTGGCATGAGCTGGATGTTTCCAGTACCCGCCCATTACCTTCTTTCTGCAGCCTCCCTTACTTCTGTAATACAGTACTAGTGTAAGTCGTAAGTGTCTGGGATTGCAGAGGCTAAGTGAAGCCTCTGGCCAAGGAGTGAGCAGCTGTTTCTGTAGTTAGGAAGCCATTTCGTTAACAGTGGAGAGAAATCTGAGACAGAAGAGGCAATGTTAATTTCATGAGCCATTTGGACTTTCTTCCAACTTGCCAACGGATATTTTGATATTCTGTTAGTCATTTATGCCTTGTGACTGGAAACTCTGAATATGCAGCTGCTGCTGCTGTAAGCTAGAAGAACTTGTGTTAGAGTGAATGGAGAAGAGGTAATTCATGTGATGCATTGTGGAGTAGGCCCTACAGTGGAGAATGGGTAGTTCATGTGTGGTATGGTACAGTATATTGGCGGAGACGTAATTCATGTCAGGCATGAGGGAGAACATTGGTGGACAGGTTATTTATGTAAGGAGCACATTGGTGGAAGCTAATATAAGGCATGCTGTGCTGTTGGGTTGTTACAAGCTGACTTTGTTTGCTGCAATTGAAGCATTGTCACCTCAGTGAATTTGAATCTGGTGTGTGAAGAGAGATGGGTAAATGTCAGAGAATACATTTTCTAAATCTTCCATACATGTGATACTGACAATAATATTTGTGTGGTGGTTAAGTACTAGTAATATCTATAATTGTGTACAATATTATACATATACATTATACAATGTTATTCATGTACTAAATATGTGTTTGTTTGTGTGTAAATATATGTATGCAATGCACAATGTGTGTATGTGTTCATGTGGGGCATGATGGGCATATACATAATACTTTTTAATAGCCTTTTTGCCTTACTGCTGCTTAAGTAATTTTAGTTACTACTCTGTGAAATGTTTTCAAAGTAGATTACTATTTTGACTAATATTTTTTGATCACTTCAAGTGAGCACAAGTTGTTGCCTTTAGCGTATTAGATGTATGATAGTGGTGCACTCATTGCTTAATTCAATTGTTCTTTCATGAAGAGGAGTTATAACATAGTATTTACACAGAGTTGCTCTCCCAGTTCAGCCCAGAGTATAGCATCAGGCAGCAGAACCTTAGATTAGATGAGATTATTATTGCCTATGCTGCATCAGATTAAAATCGGGATGCAGTGTTGAAATTTCATCCCTATTTTAAAAGAATAACAGATTTCTAAGGCTGTGTAAGTTTAAAGCCTTCACAATAGGTGGCATTAGGGCAATTTATTCTCCAAAGTTTTAGCATTTTGGTTACTGCCATTGGTTCACAAGCCTAATAACTTACATTGGTGGTGTGGATGTTTGATCTGTCCAGGCCGCCGGCAGGCGAGTGGTTCTGTAGGAAGTCCTTGCAGTTCCAGTTTCAACATGTGGCTCATGCCATCACTTTCCGGCTTCCATTGTGTTTTGTTGTCTTTGCAGATATCTTAAAACTGATAATGGTGCAGCGTATTCCACGTTATTTACGTTATGCCACAGTTTTGCCCAATAGATTAAAGTATTTATACACATGGGTGAAACGTGAAATTCACCCACATCTAGAGTATATATCTGTTCCGCTTAATAGACCGACTGGGTGTGGATCCCTTCGTCTGATTTTGTCTCACTGTTTGTCTGTGTGTCTTTCGTTTATCCTGCCCTTCGATCTCTTTTCTCCTTATCTTGGTCTTATGCTTTGGGTTAGTATCTTGTCTCACTTACCAGCCAGTTGTCTGATTTGCTGGTTAAAGAGCTTTGTAATTGATCATCTGATATCTTGTGAATTACATTCCAAAGAAGTAGAAGTTGATGGGTGTTATCATTATGAAGTGAAAGTTGTTAATTTTTGTCTGAGCTTGGAATTAAATATCGTGTTAATGTTCTCCTCTCTTTCGTCAGATCTTAGAAAAAGATTTTTATAAATTATCCCATCTTCACAGACCTTATTAACCTTAGGTCTACCGTTATAACCTTAGGTCTAACTGCTCTAAATCCTGATCAAGACTGTTTTTAATTCTTTTGTCATATTGGTTCAATAAACATTGAAGCCTTCATGTGAGATTTACCCTGGCTGTTAAGATTTTGTCTTGAATCCATCCTTCTTTAATAACCTTTTCTATCCATGAAGCAGTACTACTTGCACAATGAGAATAATCTTGCTCCCATTAAAACCAAATGTTGCTCTATTTGAACATGCAGTCCTTGGTACAAGTTCTTTCTACTTCCTTCAAGCCATTATTAATCATAGCATCTAATTCAAGGAACTAGCCTCTATATTCCTTGTTTATTTCAATGTCATCTGCTTGAGGTCTGTCTATATATATGAATCAGACATTCTGTAACTTCCTAACACTGTAATTTCGCTCCTGTATATTGTTATTGTGCCATCTTTGCATAGCTGTTGTCAAGTATGAGCATTTGTCTTCTGCTAATAAAAATACGTCCTTACTTACTTACAATACATTCTCCCAAATAATGGCAGCAAAAACAATCTTTTTGGAGATACCAATTCATTTATGAATTCCTTGGTTTTGCTATAATTATAGAGTTAAATTTATTTATCACTTATTCATTCATTTCAAAAATTTATATAGCGTTTCCTTTAAGAAACCTATTTAGAGGCAATCCCAGTCCACTAGACCAGCCACTGCTAACTATCTTAAGCAACTTTTTAAATGTGGACAAGTTGCTTTGAGGGAACTGGCACATCTCTACAAGAAACCCATGTACCAGATGGAGGTTCCACTACAGAGAAGTCCCTGCTTTGCCTGACTTCGGAATGAGAGTGGCATGCCGTTGATATGGTAAATCATTTATCATAATATGTGGACATATTACGTGGACATAGCACTTTCGAGTTCCACTCTATACAGTTTTTCTATTTTACATGGTAGTCTTTAATCAAATATTTCCATGGCATTTATAAAGTTCTGTTACAGGTTGTTTTCTAATTCAGTGCATTTCCTTTCAAGGTCATAGTCTGATCTCAGGTGATCTGAAAAGTTCTTGAGCACAAATCCCTTACTACATAGATGAGAAGAGAAAGTATTCAAAGATGCTCTGTTTTTGTATGATGTTGAGTTCAGACAGAATGGAATCATTGTCATCTTGGCTGAACAATGGTGCATTATATTCTAACCCCAAAAAACCTATTGCTTTCCATGACATGCAACTGACTGAATGGTACACATTGAAGTGCAAATGTACCGCGAAGAAATGGCAACTGAACAGTGAGCAGGCATGTTTACTTAGTGCATTTTACAATACTTCTGTAATCTGCATGTTCAGCCGGACAATCCTTCCATAAAAATTACAAGGCATGGCTTATACAGGCATCTCTAACAGATTGTTGAATCAAGGAATTGAGTACCTCCTCTATGTTATTGTTCATTATGTTATAATTATGAGAAGCTTACTTTTGCTGGAAGATTCGTGCTGTATATTCACGGAGTTTTATAAGTTACAGCAGTCATAAGATTAGATTAGTTGTCAAATTTTACGCCCCACTTAATGAATTGAAAATTTAGATGTTTATGTTAAAGACAGCGTGAAATTTTACTAGCGCTTAGACACCACCACAATTATAGACCTATTTATTCGAGACTGGCTTATGCTGGAATTAATTTGACAATTTTGACTGGAGTTTGTTGGTTATGGGAAAGGAAGAAGACTTGAAGAGTAGGTGATGAGGGCTGAACTGGAATCATTGTTAAGTGGATCGTCTAGTTAGCTGCCACATGTGTCGACGGACAGCTGCAGCGTCATTGACATCAACTTGAGATAAGTCATGCTCTGCTGTAGTGAGAAGCATACAGGCAAGCATGACTGGACGGACTAAAAGACCAACGGACGGACAGACTGATTGACTACAGGCAGACGGACATACCCATAAGCTGGCAGATAGATATACACGTAAATAGAAAGACAGATATGTACATAAATAGACAGACAGACATACTGCTCATACCCATGAACAGACATACAAATAAATTTCAAGACAGAAAAGAACTGGCAGATAGAAGGACAGATCGAGATGGACAGAGAATGACAAGAAGAGGTATACAGATAGATGCACAGATAGGCAGGCGTATCACCGACAGAACGGCATGGATGAAAATGAAATGATGTGATTGCTAAGACAGATGGAGAGGTAATAAGACGGAGCTAGAGGATGCTAGAGACCGAGAATGATGAAAAATCTTGAGAAGCAAGAGAAAGATACCCAGTGAGACACACAGACTCACATAAATATAATTTACCCGATAAACCGTGGACAGATAAACAGCTTCAGGTAATAAACGTGTGTAAACGCGGCCGGTGTTTGAAAATTTGCTTGTGTTGTGAGCCCTTAATGCGAAATTTCTTCTTCACTCTTCTTGGAAGCCTCAGCTATGCACACATCAGGCTAATGGTTGGGGTATCGGGGTACTAATGGTTCCCATCCTTCGTTGCTTTAAGAAAAATTCCTCTTCCATGGCCAACACATGTGCGAACGACTCCTTGCACAAACACATGAATGGATGTCGCGACTATCTTCGGAAAGCTTTCACGACGCCGTTTAGCAAGTTCTATATCTCTTAATCACTGGCAGGCCTTTTCCGTCTTCTGGGCTATTAGTCCAATAGGCGTTTGTGGCAGCAACATTCAAGAGTGCTACGTCACTGCGCTGATACCGTAACAGTTAACATGCTGTGACTTAGTGCAGTAGTGGGAAGAGCTGATCTGTGGATTTTTGTAAATGGGTTGAGATCCAAAAGGGTTTGATGCCTGCGATGGAATGAAATTGTTAGCAGGAATGTTTCCTATCCTATATTGAATGATCGTTATGTACTTTTTATCGGTTGGAAGCTATGGAGCCAAATTGAACCTCGTCTTCTACCCTAAAACTAATAGGAACAACTGGAGTTTGACACTAAATTTTCATTGTTCATAGGATTACTTTAGCATATTAACATGTACTTTAAGAATGCTACCCAATGATGAACTGCAGGCTATTGCTGTATGGCCTATCCTTGCCTGAATCTGGCGAACTCTCATTTCACCATTGCCCGAACTCTCATTTCACCATTGCCTTCTTTCATGGTCAGAATGGTTATTTCTTTCAAAGCACTTTGAGGTTTGAATGGCAATAAACGCTCTATGACAATGTCATTGAATAATGCATTACCTTAGATTACCTTGCATTGCTGTGTGTTACATTACCTTTCTTTACCTAAGGCCTATCTAACATAAAGTTAAAGAGCTGTATTGCTGTAACTAGACTAACTTTTTGTTCAGATATGATATGATATTATCACGTTTAATTCAAGTATCCAATCATATTGATTTAAGGATCGTGCAATCAAATCGCATTGATAAGTGCCACGTGATTCCATCGCATAGATTAATTATGATGTCAATCTATTACACTGATGCATTTAGACTTGCTCTCATCTTTTATGTTTGCATGTATGTACCTGAAGACTTAGGCCTGACATATAGTCATTGAATTCTGAGATCTGACCCCCTCAGATTGGAATCGTGGCACCTTGGTTTTTGAGACCCATCACCTGGGTCAGAGACCTAGCACCTCAGATTTGAGACTCCTCATCGAGGATCTGAGACCTGGCACCTCGAATTTGAGACCCACCACCTATGCGACGAGACCTGTCGTCTGGATGTGTTTATGTTACAGTAATTGATGATATGGGTCTCGTTTCACACATTTTGTGCTTACCTGAGTCTGATAACAGTAACAGAAATGCTCAATGACAGGCCTAACTATTACTGTAAATAGCAATATCGTTAACTATGGCTGTGACTATATACATAATACACTGTACCACCTCCTCAAATATGGCCATATAATATTTAAGTTAATCAGAGGATAGTTAAAGAACATAGTTTTCCTAAAGATGAATTGAGTTTGACTAAGATTTTAAGACAAGAAAATATTAAGTAGCAAAAAGTTTTGAAGGAATTTTGTATCAGTAAATTAATCAACTGATGACTGAAGTTAATGTCACAGAATCAACATAAAGATGGTGTATTGGTGGTGGTAGCGTGTTTGGAAACTGTTGATCCTGTTGAAACGTTCATATTGAGCCAAGGAGACTTACATTGCATCTCACAACAATCGTCTGCTATTAAAGAATTTTCACTCAGTGTGTTTTTCACATTCCACAATGACAGTGGTATCGCCCACTGGGCCCGACAAACTGTAAGCATGCTTTCAAGAGAATACCCAGATTTTTTATTTGTTTATTTATCCACTCTTTGGCCCCTAACTTGCCGTTATCTCAATGCTTTCGACTACAATAATGTTGCGTCCCTGTATATAAAACCAACATATGTGATATGGAGTATCTCAAACAGTGAGTTCTGGTGGCATGGAATCATTTTGATCAAGGGGATGCAATTAATGAATGCCGAGATATCCTTGAACTTATTACAGCTTATATTCAAGCTAAATGGTAGGCATTTTGAACATCAGCTACTTGACTCAAAATAGTATTGAACATTTTTTGTCGAAGTGTAAATGTAAAGTTTTATCAAAATGAGTGGACTAAAATGTGAAGTTTTGCATGTTGGAAAGTTTGAATTTTGTTTGTCCAAGTTTTAATGTGCATAACTTTGGACTTGCTGACTTTGTTAACATAACATAACATAACATACCATAACAAGGGTTTTAAGTGGTTCAGAAAACATAGTCTGTGTTAAAACCACCGATTGATTAAGTTTTTGGAAGACAATGAAACTTTATCCTCGTTTTAAATAATTAAGTTTGTTGATTTCTTTTAATGAATTCACGGATTTATTTACTGTAAAAAAGGGTAATTGAGACACCTGTATGTTTCACGACAATACCAATAATAAAAATTCATTGCCTCTGAAGAAGCTTGTGATGGAGTTTTCAGTTTATGTGGGGGATGTATATGTATAGGAAATATATTGGCTACAGATTTGCCAGATAAGCTAACATGTTATATAGATTGTAAACGTTTGCATTATTAAATTGTTGTTTTGCTAGATGCGTTATATCGTATTTTGTGTGTGGAATATTTTAGGATTTCAGAGAAACTTCTGTGTGGCACGAATGCAATGTTACCTGCAGAATAGAACAAGTAAGTCAGGTTCTTTAGGTCTGCTGTCTTGCACATGTGCAGCATGTTTAACTTTAGACTTATTTTATATCAAAGTTAAGGTACTTTTTAAACTGAAAAGGTCCTGGAATGCCGTGCCAGAGCGTTCCGGTGGAAAGAAGTGCAGTACTGAATAGTTAAGGCTGAAATCCATTGGAATTAATTTCAGCAATTCTTTTCGTTGATATTGTCTGTTTGCTCACAAAGGTAACAGTGATGCACTTATTCATCTACTTCCATTCAAAATCTTCAGCATGCTCAGAGATGTTGTTCAGAGGTTGAAGATTCATTTGGCCACAGTGCTAACACTAATTATTCACAGCTAGTCCAAGGAACAACAGCATACCCCTTCTAAACCTCTTGACTTGTGTTGGTACCAACTACAAAATATGGAGGACTTAGTAAATGCTATGTGGTAAACCATGATATGGCATTCCATGACTGTCATTCATTCAACTTCAAACCAGGCTTAGCATGGCTTAATGTTTAACAGTGTGCCAATATCAAACTGGCATCTATAAGTGCAGTGGAGAAATTAAGAACACTCTTCTTGAATCAGCATAGCTTTAGAAAAGATTATAATTATAATGGTTTACTGTAAACAGCTTGTTTTAGCCCTAAAGATAGTGATAACCCAATGTAAATATTTGTCATATTCTGCTCGTTACTCTGCATAGCTTGAAAGACTGCATGAGAAGAATTAAGAGTAATGAAGGAGAAATGTGGTATTTGTGGACATGGCATCTGAGTCCGCTATGAGGATAGGATGCTCAAATAAAAATAACGTGGAATGGGTTTCTGCTTATGTATAACTTGTAGATTCAAATTTGTTTACTTTTGTTGTTTAATTAATGTGTCAGTCACATAAACTTTATCTTAAATTACCTTCCAGAAAAGTAATTGGCTATTTATTAAAACTCTTTAGTATTGGAATACCTAGCATCACCAAGGTTTGAAGTATTGACCTTCTTTCTATTGACTGAAATGCTCTTCGAGATGGACTAATGTTCGACCTTAGCTGGACTAACAATTATGTAACATTGGAATAAGTGAATTTGGCACTGTGGTTGGACCAACTCATTTTGGAATTGAGTAAAACTTTATTAATGGGCCAATATGAGGTAAGGATTGGGTAGACTGATTTTAGAATAGAACATTATATAACAGTGGTGCTTACAAGTGATCCCATTGAGCCAGCAAAGCATTGCTCTAATGAGATCGTGTGCCTTGTTTGTTGTCTTACAGTGTTCCCAAGGCTGTTTGTTGTGGAACCAATCAACTAATGGCAGCTGCTCGAGTAGCTGTGTGAGTATAGTACAGTAATCTTCGTACACCTCTGTATCCTCATTATCATCTTTATCGTCATCAACTACATCCACTATGATGATTATAACAAAAGAACCACCACATCATCATTATCATTGTGACCATCATCAAGACTACATCTTTGACATTATCATCTCTCATCCTCATCTGTACCTAAGTCAACATTGTTAAATTCCTGATAAACTTTCTCCTCTAACTTCCTGTAGTCATTGTCCTCCTCATCATAATCACTATTATCATATTCATTATTGTCATGACCACCATCTTTTTTTCTAATCCCTATCAACATCGATGTCAGAACGTTTTTTTCATCCTCACTGCATGCACTCTCTTCAACATCCTCGTTCCTCATCATCCATTATGCTGCCCAACCTTCACACGACTTGAGGTTTAGGTCAGTGACGTGTGGAAGGAATAGGAGTACCATTGGTCGTTTTCGGTACTTGGGAGCAGACTAAACACTACTACGTCAGTGACCCGGAGAAATCCAATCAGCATCCGAAACGAAGAGGCATTGTTGCTCCCCATCTGAATGAGTAAATAGATACTAGGTCACTGGATCTGTCAGACAGCCTGCGAGCCACTAATAGATGGCAAACAGATACGACGTCTGATATGTAAGGTATAGTAAGGTAATTTGCTTGTTCTATTACACACTTAAGCCATCTCTAGTTCCAAGGGCCCTTATCGAATCTACAGTCTGCTACATAGGTAAGTAAGTATGTGTATACCTTATTGAACTGTCTACAAGAGAATTGCGGGCGCGTCAGATATGACATAACAAGAATACCATAACATACATACGCGTACATCAAAATAATCATTTTGTTTAACTTAAGCGTTATAGAAAAGAGTAAAGGGAAAGAACTGCAACAGAGTCATTTATACAGCATTCAATCCATTCATGTCATGTTTATGTAACCAAATGCGGTCAGTCAATAAACGAATAACATATTTGCCATGGTCATGTGCAAGGTGCTTTTCAGAGGTAATTAATAGGCACTACGTAATTGTCTTAATATGTACATATGCCTCGTTCATATGCACAATGTATACATACATGTATAAGTCATCATACATGCATCCATTATACATAATGTGATTAAGCGCTTCTGAGTAGTTGCCTTGAAGAGGTGCTATATAAATCTCTGTAATGTATGAATGAATCCAATGTCATGCATTATTTGCCTTAATACATGCATTGATATATACATACATGCATTCATACATACAGCGTATACATATCTATATTTCTTTATGGAGACGACCACGTCAAGAAAGGCTGCACTCAACAGCACTGTAGACCTGCTGCTTCTGCAAAACTGTTCAGCAATTCGGATATATCATTCTTTCTGTTGTATTGAACAATCTCTATTTAAAATTAGAACTTAGCAACTCAAGAGACATTTTCAGCTAATATTAAGATGCCTATCTTTAGGTAATTATCAATGGCCATGTATGAATGATTTTGTGGGGTTTTCTACATATATTTTATATATATGTATATTATATATTATAATGTGCTTTTTCAATCAATTGGTTTGCTTCACTGGATAACATCATCATCCTGAAAGAGATTGCAAGGGATCTAAACTCCTGCTGATTGGGAACTCCTGCATTATTATTTCCAAAGTAATATATAATCTAATATCCCGGGGTGGGGTGGGTATATATTATATTATACATAATGTGATGAAGTTTGGGATAATGAAGGAGGTGATGATACAGAGTGATAGCTAATTAAGTTGAGGTAAGGTGAGCAAAGGAATGTAAGGTTAGGTTAAGCAATAATTTGTTTACTAGATTTTTCTTTAGATGTCGGATTTATATAGTTTTTCTCCTCGGAAAACTTTGCTTTATTCATGACTGTTTGCCTTTAAAGTCATTGTGTGCCTGGAGATGTTTATAAAGTACCTTTAAAAACTCATAAACACAATTCGTTGATACAAGAACCTGAGCATGAATTTTATTGAAATGATTTTTTGCAGGTGATAACACCAAGTACAGTGGGAGTAAGTCAAGTTTTTTTGTGCTACATTTCTTTACTTAAAGTGAACCGTATAGTTCGTTCTTCACTAATTGCTATCATAATCACTCTCTTGAAATATTTGCACCATTTGCTCAGTTAAAACATAATTAAGAAACAGGCAAAGTTGAAATCAATTCAAGGTCAAGAATCAAGATCCAAGTGTCTGGCAGGTATAGTCAGACTGCAGTGGATGATGTTTTAAAAATTGAAGCAGCAATAAAAATTGGTGGTGTAATTGTGGTGTAATATTAACCAACATTTTTGCAGAACCTCATCTACATTCTACATTCAGGCACTCCTTAACTTACTCGAAGATACTAGTTATGGTTTTTTGGAATATTGGTCAATATATGTGAATGTGTAAATGTGTAGGTAGGACATTCACAGGCATAGCCAGAAGCTAATTTTGAGGGTTTCCACCCAAAAAGACTGATCACCTTTTTTTAGTCATCGACCACAATTTCGAAATTTCTTTCTATTTACTTTTTTGGTCACTTCAATTTCCACATGTGGGGATACATTTCATTTGTCACTGGGTTTTTTTTACAATCGGGCTTCTCAACTCTACCGATACAATTTCTTAAAAAAATTCATATTTTCAGGGGGTTTACATTTAAAATACATGCAAAAAATAAAAATACGTGGCATAAAAATATTTAGGAATTTTGAACTCGTAAACCCCCCTAAAAAAACGCCCCTGAGGACATTTGTATAAGGATTTTCACAAATCTATCAAAGGCATTGAAACATATTGATCCATTTGACCATCAGCTATGTGAATATTGATCATTTATGTATGGAAGGTGCAACTTAAGAATATGCACATTCATTCATTCATTCTGAGCATTTATAAAGCGCCCCTTCAAGAACCTACTCGAGGCACTCCCAGTCCAGCAACAACGAAATCCATCCCCTATTAAGCATTCCCATATTTTCATAAAATTTACCTTATTTTTGTAAAAAATCTTCATTTCCTCTGCAATTGACTGAAAATCAGATGCAACTCTCAAATTTAGTTGATGGCCAATTTTCTTTGACATTTAGTTGATGACCTTTCTTAGTCATTAGTATTAACAGTTACATTGTATTGACATATTTTAGAATTAATGTAGGCCCCTGCTACAACAAAATTTCTATGAAGTTTTCGGCTTCATTCCCCATAGGATGGACACCCCTGTGCACAATGACCACCACAGTGGAGTTTTTGAAACATTTTCAAAAGGCACTTTAGCACTTTAATAAGTGCTGCGTGTACATAGTCGGAGGCAAGGTTGCAAAGGCATTAGCAACGGATTTAGAACTTGAGCACATAGATTAGGCAAATGAGTAAACAGTTGCCACCTTGAAGACTTGCAGCTGAATGTTATACCGTTTTCTTTGTTTTATAGACATAAATTTTCATTTGTTTGCTGGGTTGCTGTCACGCCATGAATTCCTGATAACTGAATTTGTTTTTTTGTACTAGGTCGACTTCTGTGTTCAGAGTTGTGCAGCAGCCATCAAATTGTACATCAATGAAATGGCTCGTAAGTCAGCCAACAGTAACAATATACTGCATTATCAACTACACCACGAAGTTGTTATACCACTGGGCTCATATGTCAACCAGCCATTTGTTTTATAGGCCATGATCATATGTGTACTCCAATTTAGAATAATAGCCTCTCATGTTTCTATACTGTTCTGTGAAATAAATTGTAATGACTTTCACAAACATTTCTCTACCATAACATTAGTTAACTGTTGCAAGATCTCCAGTTTTTGTTACAGTAACAAGATCTCTGGTTTATGGTAACTATTACAGTATTTATAATATTTTCTTATATACACTTTACAGTATATGCTTGATCAAATTAGAACTGTACTGAATATTTGTATTTGATTCAATTCGAACCAAATAGTTATCCGAGTACAGTATAGTCTATTCATATTTGGCCGATAGTTTTCTAATCTGAATACGAATAGTCTAAACTTTAAGTTGAAGTTGGCAAAATTCAAACATTAAGTCTTTCTTAATTTGCGTAATTTGTAATAAATATATATGCTTTCATGTGCTTCATGTTTTTTCAAATAGTAAAATGCTTTTCGGTACAACTCTAGAGCAAATTGAATCTTACAAGATTTTGCTTGCTTAGCTGTAGTTAACGTTACAAGCTTTTTGTTGGTTTGATATTAGATTAATTTAGTATTATAAGATGTTGTCTATTTAACTTAGGGGACTGTAATTAAATTATATATTTTAAACTAACTTTAACGTTAGTTTTTTTAATCCCGTATCCATTTTTTACAAAATTTGGCCGTGTTGCCTAATTTAAATAAATGGTCAGTCATAAACGTTTATTGTTCAATTGTAGGTGAGTTTTCAAATCTGCCAAGCCCTGTGCTGAAGTCTAGTGGCAATGTGTCTGTGCTGTTAAGATGGTCAGCAAGTCCTGTTCCAGCTGTGGAGCCTGGATTTACTCTAACGTTTCTCCTCCAGAAGCTCACTCTAGGCCTCTCTGAGGACTGGCAGTTTCATAATTCTGTTGAGTGGCTCCCAGGACAGCGTGTCAGGGTGTACGACCTTCGACCTTATGTCACGTACAAGGTCAGCTAACATAATTCCTTATGTCATCAGAATGTACTCTTGCGTATGTGAATTTCTTATAAGTGTTTAAAATGAGCAAAGACTTTTAAGGGAAATTATACTCTTTTACTAATAATAGTATCCATATGTGATGGCAGGGCTCAAACCCGTCGCTTGTTGGTTTCTAGTTAATGAGCTACAAGCTAAAATAGGCGATAGCGGACACAAATATAGAATTTTGTTTTATGGCATATTTGAAATAAAAAATATGTCTACTTTCGAAATCTACAAATAAATATGTTAAATTCCAATGTTTAGTAGGGGGAAAAATGACATTTTAGAACTTTGGTGTCAAAATTTGCATTAAGAAAACGGCTAACTTAACATGTTTTAAATGGTAAAATGACTGTTTTTATTTACCGACCGAACTATTTCATATAGCGTGGTGTCTCATCTTTCTAAATATAGCTTCAATACACTATTTGATGGTTGTATTTAACTGCGTCACCTATGCAAATACAACCAACTACGGACTTTGATGACAAAATCGTTCAGAAACTTTGTATTCAATTTTCTCAATTGTTGTGTTTCTACTAATTAAAGCTTTAAATAAGTAT
>JAQFXW010000633.1:0-17691 GCA_034693945.1 Dendrobaena attemsi
GCCGAGAGAAGGTACCACTTGTCGCTAATGGACTTATTGCCAGTTTCCAACACCTGATACTTTAAGGAATTCAAGGTGAAAATTTCAGCCTGATTGCTCCAAAATTCATGCACTTACCATCATTTACAAATTAGAACTTGCAGAATAGCTGTTTGTATATATGTATGTATGTATATATATATATGTATATGTATGGATATAATACTTAGCCTACTCAGCAACCTTCTGGTCATATTAATATAGCATGTGTAGAAATATCCTGTGAAAAAAATGTGACTGTGACTGTTCATCCTCTGGATGAAAGAACCAAAATTCAATGTTTATTCATAACCTAAGAGAAAACGTCATTTTCTGCCTCTTCCAGAAAGAGAAGCGGTACCTTCTCTCGGCCGGGGTCACAAATACACGTACAATACTATATTGGTCTTGTTTGTTATGAATGTTTGTATGCATTCAAAACAAATTGATCAGAATGAAGACAAAGAAAAATAATGTTCAAGCAACTGAATGCACTATGCATGTTTGTATGCATAGATATACATATAATGTATATATATATATATAAATACCGTAGAATAAATATATATTATATATAAATATGTGTGTGTGTATTGATGCTTATGTAGGGTCTTGCTGGGATGGGACAGAGGTGTGTTTTTAGTCAGGTGTGTTGAGTATCTGTCTACTTCAGAGAATTAATTGATTTCGGACCTAAGGTTGAAGAGCTGTGGACTTTAATTCATCTAGTGTGTTCGATTAAGCACAGGGCTCGATACAACCAAGCAAAGGACCAAAGGCTCATTTGCATGATTCATGGCTGTGTGAGGACTAAAGCGAATGTAGTGCATTAAGCTTATATGAATAAAAAGTTGAAAGGAAGGAAGGCCGGAGGAAAAGTATAGGAAGAAAGGAAAGACAGAGGAGATTCTGGAAGAACAGAGGAGATTCTGGAAGAACAGAGGATTGAGGAACGGTTGGAAGAATGGAAGGATAGTGGACAGATTAGATGTAAGGAAGGATTGAGGGAAGGAGAGAAGAAAAGAGGTAAAGTTTGGAAGGAGGGTATGACTGATGAGGGAAGAATGTTAGAAAAGATTGAGGGAGGATTGGAAAGAAGAATGAATGGAGGAAAGGAGGAAAGAATTAAATATGACACACTCAAGAACCTACACAAACACTCACACCTACATGCACACACACACACACTCGGTTGTGTTTCAATTTCAAGCGTAATGATTTGATCAACATTGAGCAAAGGTGATGACGAGTGAACACTGTTTTATATTTTATTATACTAGTGCCAAGTACCTCTACAGGGTACTGTGTGGTCCACCCGATTTTACCAAGTCAGATCATGTTGCCTGATTGTTGGGCCCCCAGGTCTATATATATCTTCCTGTTAACTTGTCGTGACCCCCTACACCTCAAGACTGCTCATGTAATCTCCCACTTGATCATAGCTCTTGTAAGGGCATAAGGATCGATTGAGCTGGTCGCTCGCCCAGTAGGTACATCTTAGGCTCAGTTGCACCTGTAATTGATAAAGTACTCTACGATAGAGAGAGATATGCTATTATGTCTAAAGGTTAGTTTCACGCCAGTTGTACAGATAGAGTTTTGGTCGTATCTGCCTATAATACGTATATTGACCAAACGGCACATATCACATTGTCTAGGATCCAGTTTAACAATTCTTAGCTTTGTTACATCACATTGTCCGTGATCTATTTAAAGGTATGTGAAGTTGGTACATTTCATTTTATAGGATTTGTTTATCGGTACTTAACATTTGTAGGTAACGTCGTCTACAATAGGTTAGCCACATCGGTACATAACATTGTCTACTTTGTCTTGTATTCGTTTACCAGTACATCACATTGGTACATAACATTGCTTTGAATTTGTGTACAAGTACATCATTCTGGGGTTATTGGTACATTGATAATGTTGTCTTGTATCTGTATACCAGTACATTTCATTGGTACACAACGTTGTGTTGTATTGCCGTGGTTGGACTGGAAGCGCTTCTGAGTGGGTTCGTTAAAGGAGTGACATGTACAAATTCTTGAATGAGTCAATGATTTCGTGACAGCCACCTTATTCCTTGATGTCGTCTTCGGCTCAGAGGTACATGTAACTGGTGCTACATTCTGTGGCAGACCCTCTCGAGAGATCATTACCATGACGATAATATAATATTGTTGGGGTTATTGGTACATAACGTTGTGCTGTATTCTTTTACTGGTGGCGAAAAGGAGAAGTATATTATTTGCTTCCTGTTTGAGGTTTGCTGTCTTTATGTGGTGTATGTGTTCGTGCATTTGTTTGGTTGTATGAATCTTAATATATCTGGTAGTAAGTGCACATTTATGCCCAGGATGCAATCTGAGATTGAAGTCAGGTAAAGGAGGACCCATATCGGTAGCAATAGGCACCAGGGTAATGTATTTTCGGTTAGATCTAATGTCAACAGGCTCGACAAACAAGTCCCTACCGTTTCCCTGGCGAAACCATATTATATCATGATGTTACTTTGGGCATTAGCCGAATACCAAAAACAGTCGGAATCAGCAGATGAAATTTTGTACAATTGCATATTCTTTGGTGTGTGTGTTTCTTTGTTTCGGCATACTTATGTATTACTTATGTTTATGTTACAGTATGTTATAAGATATAACACCAATCATCTTCGTTATGAAGACCTGTGTAAAATAAACGTTACATGTTGTAAGATTGTGCTGTCTTTTCTCCTGATACCCAACATTTTCTGTACTTTTACTTGTTTATAACCATTGCTGATGTATGTTGGGTTCAATCAAATTTACAGTTATAGTATTAGTTATGGTTAATATCTGGTGCAATGTAAACTCACTGTAGTGCATGGTTCTTGATGTACATACAGATTCCGAAGCTAGCTTTTCAAGGCAGATGTATGTATTTTCAAGAGTAATGGCAAATTTAAAGAAGTATCTGTTTGATTTCTTGTTTAGGGATGGATTAGCAAAGGTTTAGACCATACCATCTTGGGGGTTTGAACTTTTCGTAGAGGGGTAGATGCGACCGGAATCCAGTTCTGTTTGTTTCCCACGAGTTCTTCTCTTTGAGTTCTTTGATTCCTAACATGGGAGTGATTTCTGAAAGCATCATCGAGACACCTGTGGTAGGGTATTGACGGTGGATATTGGCTATTCTCTGAGAATTAACGGAAAGTGTGATGCATAAGACGCATGCCGAGATGTCGCATAGATGGTCTGGTGAGTTGAAAAGAGTGGATGTCGATGGTCACGGAAGAACTGGGAGAGTCAACGTTGAGAATGTTCCACCATCCGTGGCCGTCACTGTGGAAAGATCTAGGATGGATGAGCAGCTGGACGGCGAAAAATACACGCTTCCAGACATCAATAGTTTACGGAACAAGTTCCTCAAAGGGTACCTAACGGGGGATGTGGGAAACACGAGTCTCCCTTTCCAGGGCAAAGACAAGGGGCTTCACCTGTCCAATACGAAAATCGTTGCAGGTCATACCTACACAAGGAGTAGATCCGTTGGTCGTAACTCTGCAGGTATGAACGATAGCATGCAGTTTAACTTTGACCTAGACCCAGAGACATTTTTTGAGGTTACGAATCATGCAGAGCGGTTTAAGTATACGCGGGCGAAGTTCGCAGAGCTGGAAAAGCAGTACCTGCGAGAACAGGAGTACCACCATCTGGCATTTAAGAAAAAGGCAATAAGAGGGATGTCTCTTCCGTTAAAGATGACTTTGACTTCGATCGATGGCACTGACGCTGCTGCGGCAAAGTCGCCAACCGCAGCGCATAGCAAGACTTCTGTGTCTAGTGTCAGAACTGCCACTCTGAATTCAAACTTTAGAGGCCATTCTCCTTCACACGGCATTCGATCACCTTCCCTGGAAAGGCCAGGTGTTTCAACGGGCGTTCACGCCGCAAGAAGCGTCCACTCTTCGGAAAGATCAGTGCCGGCGGTAAGTCCGGAAAGAGTAGTATGGATTGGGGAGGGTTCTGTATCAGATGATCGGGCAGTAACAGAGGAAGTACCGGATCCGAAGTGGCTGATGAAACACTTTGAGGAGGTATCGAGGAGCAGCGGTTCGTCGAATCAGAGGCCTACATCTCCACAGAAGCGTCAGTCGACGATTGACAAACATCGTTCGGATAATCATTCTCCTTACTCAAAGACGAGCCAGGCTTCCAATGCATCTCGACTTTCTACCTCTCACAGAAGCCCCGGTGGTTCAAGTTCTTCGTCGCTTGGTTCTGCTGGTCTTGTGATTACAAAAAGCAGCAACAATTCCGTTTCCGAGAAACCCGCTTTTAGACAACAGGGATCATTGAAAAGAGATGAACATTCTACGATAGTTTCTTCTTCATCGCCGAAGTCTGGCTTTTCCAGCGCATCCAAGCCTCATTCGTTGGCCAGCGTTATAACTGGAAAAGGCAGTTTGGGTAGTAAAATTAACGATTCACAAGCTGCTGAAGTGGAGCTGAGGAAGAAGCGCTGGGAATTCCATGATGCGAATAAAAAAAGCTTTGATGAGGTCGAAGGTGAAACTGTAATTGCATCAATAGAGGCTTGGAAGTCAAAACGTCGTGGCAACAACGGTCGTGAGTCCTTAGTTGGATTGGAAGACCAGACAAAAAGTCCAACGGCTGCTGTGAGGGGCGATGTCAAGCTGTTACTGCGAAAACAAGGGTCGAATGATTCGGTTGATGGGGGTCGTGTGTCTTCTGAAGGGGCTGATAAACATGGTAGCCACATTGGGATGAAACTGCCAGACAAGACTCCTATTAGCTTGGGTCATGACGAAAAGACTAAAGTGAGTAGAAAGAGCAGCTCCTCAGATAACGATGAACCTGGTCGGCAGAACCAGCATCACGGTCTGGATCTGAAGGACACACATCACATTCCAAAGGGTGGTTTCTTAACGTCACAGAGCAGTCTGAAGTCGCCAACCGTTGAGGTGCGTTCAAGCTTCGACTCTGACAGAACGGGCGTTCGAAAGGATGGTTTCTTGACATCACAGAATAGTCTGAAGTCGCCAACCATTGAGGTGCGTTCAAGCTTCGACTCTGACAAAACGGGCATTCGAAAGGATGGTTTCTTGACATCACAGAATAGTCTGAAGTCACCAACCGTCGAGGTGCGTTCAAGCTTCGACTTTGGAAGTCCTGACAAGTCATTCAGTCAAAAAGATGGTTTCCTGGCATCGCAGAACAGTCTGAAATCACCAACCATTGAGATGCGTTCAAGTTTTGACTTTGAAAGTTCTGACAAAACGAGCAGTCGAAGTTCTGTGATGGAGATTGGCTCAAAGGCAGCAGCAGTGGGTTTTATTGCTACATCAT
Organism: Dendrobaena attemsi; assembly: GCA_034693945.1. Taxonomy (NCBI): domain Eukaryota; kingdom Metazoa; phylum Annelida; class Clitellata; order Crassiclitellata; family Lumbricidae; genus Dendrobaena; species Dendrobaena attemsi. The sequence goes on from JAQFXW010000633.1 coordinate 5,367, forward strand.
CGTTGTCTCGTGAGACTTTGCCATCAGACACTTTGGTGACTTCGTCGGAGAAGAGGCATTCACAATCTAGTTCTTCGGACGATGAGAGCGGGAAGGTTGCCAAGGATGAGAAGATTATTGTCATCACTCAGCCAAGGGATTCAGTTGCAGCAATCAGGTTTGTATCACTGCTTCATGTAACTGTAGTGACCGGCTTTTCGTCAGTGGCTGGGCATGAAGTTAATTTAATCATTCACTTTCATTGATTATTACTATATTTATTATTATTTTTATTATTACCATTCTTACTGCTACTACTATTATTTTTGTCTATTAAATTACAAAAACTATTTATGGCAAATCAAACTGAAAATCTGTTACAATTATGTAGTTACTTACGTTTCAGTTTACATAGAATTGTGACTGACCTTCTCAATATTGACCTGAGTTTCTGTGCTAGACTTTGGTTAGCTATTCGTTATTTTTACTGTATTGTATTCACCAGTGATATTTCAGTAATGTATTCACCAGTGATATTTCAGTATTGTATTCTAAAAACTCCTAATTTTCATTCTTATTCAATTCTAAGTCCTGATCTAATTTCAGTTCTGATTATAATCCCATTCTTAAATAATTCATATTTTAATTATAATTCCAGTTCTCAAATAATTTCAGTTCTCATATACTCAGTTCTTATTTTAGTTTACGATTTTCTGTTCTAAATCCAATTCTGATATAAAATATGTATAATTCAGCTCTCAAATAAAAGCACAACTGCAACAACTTTTTTGTCAGTTCTAGCTTGACATTTTCTAAACTTCAATAAATTTCACCAGTCTTGACAGCTTTTGATTCCATGAGGTTGAGTTGCCCTTTTATTATGATCTACCATTCATTCATTTCGAAAATCTATATATAGCGCCCCTTCAAGAAGACTACTCAGAGGCCCTCAAGGGCATGTACCGCAGAAACGATCAGAGGCCTAAATCAATAATTTTCGTTCTTAATTAATTCCTATTTCTATTCATATTTCAGTTCTTTGCAGCGTATTTCAGTTCTTGTTCTATTCTCGTTCTCAAAATAATTCACACTTACTGTTTTTATTCTCGTTAACGGAAATTGGTAATTTTACTTCTAATTTCTATTTCTATTATTATCACTGGTATTCACAGACTTCTAAGATTTAATTAGAAGCCCTCCGTAGCAGCAATTTCCAACACCTGGTCCATGGGCAACCGCTGGTCCATCAGTCTGCCCTGGGGGTCCATTGAGCAAGACCTATCATTTACATATTTTTTTAATTTTAAAACGGAAATAGGCAAATTTCAGTTTGTTTCTTACAAAATTTTCATCATTTCATGGCAATGTGGCAGCATGAAACTATTAAATACACTTATTTATGCTCAAAAATTCTTCTTTATTAGGTTACTTTATTTTTAGTTTGTAACATTTATTCAGAGTCCATAGTACTTAGAGAAAACATATTTAATACTGATTACATAATGTTTTCTAATTTATGTTATAGGTAGTTACATGTTCCGAATATAAAGTTTAAAAATTTTATGGGACCATATTTGGCATAATGCACCAGCGCCACAAAATAACAGTTTGGCTCACGATCAAGACACAGCGAGTTTTTTAAGTGGTCCTTGAGTCTCCAAATGTTGAGAACTGCTGATATATAGGACGTATGAAACCCATATAACAATAATCACATGTGAGCTCTAGTGCACATATGACACCGCTGTTGAGGTGTCTAGAGTATGCACCTGCGAAATACTAATGAAGAACTTATGATATAGTATAACTTGTGTACAGTGACATTAGTCCTTTAAGCTTAATACGGCAACTACTATATGGCAGATCGATAAGTCCGATGGTTGAAAGCCTGTCACGTGATCGGCAGCCAGAGAATGTAATTGGATTTCTTGAGCTTTGGCGTGGAATTCAGCATTCAATGACTATTCATACTTGGCATTCCTGAGCACAATGCGCAGTTGACAGGCTCGACATTCGTCCTACTAATCTCAAGAGCCGTCACAGGTCGACGTAGCTGACATAACTCTTCGCTACGCCTACGTAAGCGGATCAAAGATATCCTGCATTGATCTAAAACCCTATGCCCATCCTAATGTTATATGCCGTTAAACTTACATTTTTATTACTTATTAATAATCATGATTCACTCTCTGTTTCAATAGTTAAATAGTTTATAGTGTGACCTCACTGTTATTGTCCTTCATTGTCTATATATCGATAAGTCTAGTCCTCCTTTCAGCATTACTCGTAGCCTTGTTATACATGTCTTTTAAATATATTTGTATTATCTACCCTGCAAGTCTTTTTTTCTCTTTATTTCACTTTCTGTCGAGCCTGTTGTGTATTACTAGCATATTCTCATCATTTCAAAACCAGTGGAATTGCCATTGAACAACTTGAACTGTGTAATAGAGTTGTTTGGATATGCAATATATCCTCCTGTTAACTCAGTGGTTCTTAACTTTTCAAGGGTGCCGAACCCCAAGAAGAATCCATGACCCTCGCCAAACCCTTTACGTTTGAACAAAAACATTTTGAGAGATAAAAATTTGTATGAAAATGTGATACAATATGAACACATTTAATGCAATTAACTACACCTGTACTAAACTAAGCTTAAATGAAAGTCGAACTATATACAAATACACTAGCAAATGATTTTTACTAAGCTTCAAATTTTTTTACTTAAACTCACTCACCAATTAGGCTTATATTTCAGAGGACCTCTTATGTTAGATTATTTCTGAACTTATTAGCCAGGCTGCCTTATACGTTCCTATTCCAGGGATATTTGAAATATAAACTCATCTTATGCCATCATTTCGTGCCACATGTATTTGAATGCTTTTCTAAAGTTTGTGGAGTTGATGAAGAATTCATGTCTTTTTAAAGTTAAGTTACTTCCTCAGTTTCACAGGTTCCCGACGACTATATTATTTGATGATGATTTCACTGGTTCGGGTGGAACTGCCACTGAAGAACCTTTTTCTTTATGTGATGCTTTATATTGTAATTTCAGTTAGTATTTTTAATAGTATCTTTTGCACTTGGAAGAGGTTGAGTTGTAACTTCTTTGTGGTGCTTCTCCAAGTGCTCTCTCAAATATTGTTTCATTCCGCCTTAGCATCATTTTTTGCTGATAACTTCAGTGGATGCTCATAGGCTAATGCCTGTATAATTCTTCTAGTCTTCCCAATCTCCGTTTCGTCAGTGTATTGGCACAATTGTCGGTTTTATCTAGTTATTTCTTCCTTGTGTCGCATCATTTTGCGAGAAGTAAAGACCTTTTGTACTCATAAACGAGCCATGTGTTATGAATGAATCACCTCAGTTCGATGGTTCTGCTCTATTTGATAAGTTTAAGTAATCTTGATTAGTGCTAGACAAAGGCTCATACTTTATAACAGCTGTAAATTTGTGGTACAATGACAAGAACCAAAAAGTAACTGTGGCTGCACTTGGAATTTTCTATGGTGCTGCAGATCAGCCATGTGCTGCACCCCCCCAAAGTTGCTTAATAATTGTAACATTCAAAATCACTCTGGTAACTGCACCTACAGGACTGGCACACATTGCAGTCAGGAATTAAACTATAAGTTACTCGCCTCACTTTTGCAAGTGTAAAGTTGTTGATAATTTGGCTAAAGTTGTTGATAATTTGGCTAAAGTCAATCTGCGAAGCAGTTCCTCTCGATTCAGCAGAGTAATGGCTATTAAATTGGTATGCCTCTCAAGAGGCTTTGGACCGCGTAGATAGGCAATTGTCTGTGTGAGTCGGAAAATGAATGTCGTTCCTGATTAGCAACCGGTGCACCAATGAAAGATGAATTTTAAGAATTGTAGCTAGGTTCGGGAAAATATGAAATTCTACAATTGACTCGTCAAAATCATGTTCCTGGTAGCCAAAGTGCCGCCCCTTCATGTGGCTGCCCGGTGCGACTGTACCGCATCGCACCCCACGCACCGCCACTGAGAAATAGATTGACATATACATATCAATCATGGATGGTATGAAACTAGGTTAGCTACTTGAACAGGCATTAAGAATAGAGTAATCGTATTGTTTATATTTCTACAGAGAACAAGTGATTAATGTCTTTTTGTAAAAGTGAATGAAAATATTGTAATTCAAATGTATGTCGCCTTTCTCGTATGTTGAATTTATGAAGGTCGTTTGTTTACATTAATTGACGAAGACAGCACTTGGCATATTGACTGGACAGCACTTGGTCAGTGGACAGTTGACGCTCTTAGAAACTTGTGTTTAATCTTTATAATAATCCTATATAACACAGACACTTTCAAAAATGTTAATTTTAATCTGATACTTTAATATGAGTAATATAAGTCTTCGACAAATGTGCTATATACTACTCTCATCAGTTGTCCACCAGCCTTCATTTTTGTATAGATTCAGAAGTGTATGTATATCTACAAATTAGATATATGTATTACATATATATATATATGTATGAACTTGTGAAGGCAGTATATGTATGTATATTTTGAATGCAACCATAAATAGTCTTCATTGATTGTTTACAAAGTTAAAATAGATGCAAAGAGAGTCAGGGTAGGACAGAATGCACAGAATAGTGAGATGTGAAGTGCAGAATACAAGAGCAACTACCTGTAATTAATCAACGTATAGATAAATGTGTGTATATATAATATTATGTATTTAATTATTATGTATATAATATGTGTCTGTTTATGGTAGTTATGCACGTGCTTTGTATACATAGAATAATTGTTGTAGTTGGACACTGTTAAATGTTTGCTCATAAATTATTTAATGTGAGTGTGTTGCGAAAATGCGAGTATTTTGTGTGCATAAGGTTTGTGGAATGTGCTCTATTAATTGCCTTCGTACACGTATAGTTGTATACCTACATAAACACAAACATATTACAAGCTTACAATCTTACATGCACAAACATACACATACATTAACACATGTATGCATAACACATACAGAGTTATATACGTATTACATACTTGTAAACTTACTTGTGAACTTAAGGAAAGGGCACAACAACAAGAAGAGTGGAGCCATTGGACGTTCAGACCTGCCAGAGGGCAGAGAACTTGAAGAAGAAGAAGACATACTTGTGTATACTATAATACTTTCAGTATTACATTCATATTATATGGGTATCTGCATATATGCAGTTATGCACATATAAACATATAATATATATAATTTATGTGCATATTCATTCATTTATTGTGGACATTTATGGACATATGGACATACCTTCACACATGCACACTATTGGCTGGGACTCGTGAAATCCAGCTAAGTATATTTAATTAAGTTGTGTGTTTTTTTTTAGCGAATATTATTTGTAAAATTTGATTACTAACATACAAATAGAAATAAAAGTCTCTGGAAACTGTTTTACAGGTTAAGAAAGGAAAGAAGTTTTGAAGAAGATGATTATAAACATATCAACGATGATATTCATCAGAACAACAAAGGACACGTCATCAACGGTTCTTTGGAAAGTGCACATGGTCGGTGGTCATTTGGTAATTTCAGATTAATATAATTAATTCCTTCTATTTCCTGGCTCTTTCGCAAGCCAGGAAATAGACTAGTACGGCCGTTCCAGACTTCTTTTTTTAAATTTCTTCTTATTTTTTTATTTCTCAGGGTAATTTTTAATCAGAGGTGTTCTTTAGAGTAGCGGTTCTCAACCTGTTGTTCGTGGACTCCATCTGCAAGCAAGACCTTGAATTTGTAAAAATTAGAAACAGGTCAATTGTGCCATTGATTAGAAAAAGCAGTTGTTCAGCATGAAACTAATAACAGAGAAGTAAAATACGTACTTCACACTGAATACTATGAAAACAAATTTTATATATATGCGTTTATTGGCAATTTTGGTCGACAAACTGCTACCAATACAAAACATGATGGAGGCAGTAGAAAGGAAAAGTTTGTGTTATGTCGCCGATTTATATAATTTAGTATATTCAATGGCTAATTTAGCTTAAATTAAATTCGGGCTTTCATACAGGACCCGGTATGAAGTTCTTATGATCTTTGGCAGGAAAGTCATGAGGGAACCGACAAAGGTCGTATGTTCTCAGCTTAATGGGTGGAAATATTGTGATTATGTAAATTTTGATTAATTTTATACATTTTTGGGTTGCATAGTCAGCAATGGCAAAAACTTTCAGTGGTTGTGACTGATACAAAAATTTATAAGTGGTCCTCGAGTCTCAAGAACTGCTGCAAGGTGTTTGCAATGATACTTCCTCTTTCTATGTTGCTGGCCTAATCAATGTGGAATGTTCTTAAGTTGAAGCCAATTGTCAACTGTGAATCAACGAATACTGTCATAATTATCGGCTTATGGCTTCTGTAACGCAGGCCATGCAAGGCTAAAGGTCATCGCAATATTCTTGGCTATTGCAATGCTCACTGCTTTGTAGCTCTCAAGAACATTGCTAATGATCACTATTACAAATGCACTACCTACACACACTGACAAATAATTCACAATGTGTATGTGTATGTATATATTCTTGTTTTGTATACATGTATTTGTATTTTATTTATTTTATTTATTCACACATTTCTATATCGCCCCTTCAAGTCTGCTACTACTCAGAAGCGGTCCCGATTACAGCCCTGAGGTGTGTCGGAGTTTACACGCCGAAGCGCCACGAGCAGTCGTGAGTGAAGGACTTGCTCAAGGTCCTTACGCGGCGGGTGGGATTCGAACCCGCAACCCTTCGGTTGCAAGGCGGCGACCTTCACCACTACACTACCGCGCCCCATATGTGTTATGTATGTAGCAACGACAAGGTATATATAAGTAGATATTCATGCGTGTGTGTGTATGTGCAATGTATTGACTGCTGTAGGCAGATTGAGTGTTCTGAAGCGGCGTTTTCTTTCCCATGAAAGCAAACGCTGAACATTTCTGGTCTACCGTTAATTGGTAATTCGTTAAATTCTTTTTCACAAGGCATTTGTTTCGTCTGGCCTTTGCTCTGCGTTATTTATGCTCTAAATCTTTATGCTGTTGCCACTGGTAACCGTATGGATTTCCCACTGAGCACTGCACAATTAATTTGTGCTAATTAGTTGCATTGTGAATGTATTGTATAATGAATACTTCATCCGCTGATAAAGTTTGGGTTCTGTGTTTTCCTCCCAACGTCTTATATCAGAAGTCTTTTAATGGGGTCCATTATATGTGTTGATGCTGGTGTAGCTGTCTGTGTGTGTATGTGTTAGTATGTGTGACTGTTCATGTGTGTGGATGCATATGTGTAACTGTGTTGATGTGCTCATATTTGGTGTGTATAGGTGTTTATATGTCTCTGTGTGTAGGTGTGTGTGCGTCTGTGCCATATCCATTTGGTCCCTGCCTCTTTTTGGTGTGCCTTAAGGTTCTGCACTATATTAATACCTTGAATGAATGAATGAACATGTAATTACGCATGGAGAGCAGACAAGAATGAAGTCTTGGCTTGTAAGTCTTAGTGTCCTTTGACCTTTGACTCGTTGAGTGGGATTCGGTGTCTTTAAGTTTGCTAATCGTGGGCACTGCGGCTCAAGTGAGCTGCTTTGAATTACTTGTTGGTGACCGGTTTAACGAATTGTTGACACTGTGCTGGTGATTTTGATAAACAGCCTGGCCTGTGATCCCGGCTCTGAAAGCATTTACGCCACACGATACATTTTAAATCACAATAATTTACGTAACATTATGACAATTTATACGAGCGCCTCTGAGTAGTCTTCTTGAAGGGGCGCTATATATAAATGTTCGAAATGAATGAATGAATTTGCATTGCATTATAGTAAATGACACTACATTGTGGTAGTTTTCATTACACTATGATAAATTTGCAATGCTGTCTAAGAGTGTACAAGAAGACGTCATAGTAATTTGTGGGACTTGTGTGGAGCAGTGGGATAGTCGCCGCCTTGCATCCAACGGGTCACAGGTTCGATTTCCAGCCTGAGCCACCACGTAGGGATCTTGAGCAAGTCCTTCACTCTCAATTGCTCATGGCGCTTCGGCGTGTAAACTCCGACACACCTCCCAGCTGTAGTCGGAACCGCCTCTGAGTAGTAGGAGACTTGAAGGGAGGGAGATATAGAAATGTATGAATAAATAAATAAATAAGTTTACTTTATACTACACTAATCTACGATGTATTTAAAAGTTGACAAGGCATCAGGGTAATTTGCATTATGTTAAAGCAATTTACGTCGCTGTATCAAATCATATCAAATAAAATAACTTTTTTATTATAATAATTGATTGTAAATATTATAAGGAGGATTAGATGGAATTTTCATGAGAATAAAGTAAAAAGACACCAACGTAAAATCAATGTAAAAGATTCTGTGTGTTTCGTTTATGAAATTAAATTTGTTTACATTTCTTGCTGCTTTTCAGACTCCGCTGACTTCAAGGTGCATGCGAATGGCAGCTATTTCTACGAGTTGCCTGGTCTTTCAGCAGAGGACCCAGACTCCAATGCTTACCCAGAGGCAAAGAAACCAAGCCGAGTCAAATTCAGCACCTCCCCGATGAAGGTGTGTTGGGTTGGATAAGTAGGGGAATGGTAGTTAAGTTAGCACATCTACCGTACTTGCACCACACACCTCTGTACTCAAACAGCCCATCAGAAGCAGGTATCATTCATGGTAGAAGAGGTATTATCCAAGTGAGAAGGCACTATCACAGATTAATGAGGTACTATTAAAGCAAGATGGAAGAGGTACTATCTAAGATTAAAAAGATACTATACAGAGAGACAAGGTACTATTTCAGACAGAAGAGATAATATACAAGATAGAAGAGGTAATATATGCCGGATGGAAGAGGTACGTTACTATCTAAGATTGAAAAGATACTATACAGAGAGACGAGGTACTATTTCAGACAGAAGAGATAATATACAAAATAGAAGAGGTAATATATGCCAGATGGCAGAGGTGCTATCTAAGATTTAAAAAGTACTATCTAAGATTGAAAAGGTACTATCAAAAATAGATGAGGTGCTATCAAAGATAAAATAGGTAGCCTACTATCCATACGGTTTGGATTTCTTTTCAGGTTTACTCTACGCATGCGGTTGAAGATTATGATCGTAGAAATGATTCGATTGATCCGATCGCAGCATCAGCCGAATATGAATTGGAGAAAAGAGTGGAGAAAATGAATGTCTTCGAAGTTGAGATAGACAAAGGCGAGCTCTCTAATATTTTATTTAGTCTGAAAGTGCGCAAATGTTTTGCTTTCTTGGTTTCACACCAGCCTTATTTTTAATTTACCTTTTTTGATTGATTTTATTTTTAAATGACCGTGTTCGGAACGTATCTTTGACTGGCTTTTGTTTATGACTCACTTTGTTCTTGACTGGTTTCATTCTTAATTGACCTTGTTTTTTTACTGTTCTTCGTGGGCCTTATTCTTTTGATTGATGTTATTAATAATGCTGGACCTTGATTAGCTTATTCAGAAATGATTTTATTCTAAATTGGCCTTAAACAGTTTCCTTGAGTGACCTTATGCATAACTGACTTTAAAATTCTTAAGTGATATAGCTCTTAAATGACTTCCGTAAGTCAGAAAACTTAATGAGAAATTTGATATCAAATGGATCATTATAATCAATTAAAATGTTAAAGTGAATTGGGGTCTGCAGCAGGGTAATGTGTGCTTGGTTCTCCGTATAGCAAGCGATGGTCTTGGTCTTAGCATCATTGGAATGGGAGTTGGAGCTGACACGGGTCTTGAGAAACTGGGAATTTTTATAAAGACCATAGCAGAAGGCGGTGCAGTGGCAAACGATGGAAGGTTTGTGATTATTCATCATGTTTTCGTAATGAAATTTTGAATATCTTGCAATTTTTTACATAAGTCTTTATGATATGATATGATGTTTTGTGATCTATTGTTGTAATGTGATAATGTTTCTGAGAAGTTCTGCAATGTTGAAATGTGTTGTAAGGTGGTTGATGGCCTTGATGGAATGTATCTCAATAATCGGTTAATGTTAAGTTGCTATATATTGTTGTGTGAGATTAAAGGTCCAGACACTGTCTTGTATCTACTGCATTCGTTTTGACATATTGTATTCTTTTCATTCACTGCAGAGATTTATATAGTAGTGCTTCATCAAGGTTTCTAGTTCTTGGACCGCCACCACAGACTTCCCCTTAGATGACCAGCGCTAACCACTCTTACACGACGCAGCACTCGTGAATTAGTAGTGCCCTGCGTGTGGCTCATGAGTGGTGCCTAAAAGTTTTATGGTACTTATGAAAAACACTCCCAACAGATATTCACGCAATAAGAATTTCAAATTCTCTTATAACATATATTAATTAGTACTTACTGATATGTACGATTGCCAGTTGAATATTGGCACTTCAATTAGTTTTGAATTAACAGCACTGAAGAATTTAAGACATTCTAATGGAGAAATTCTCTTGCTTATAATTGCTAAAGGAATGTTTATGATGGCTGCACTTTAGAATGCGTGTCAACGATCAGATAATTGAAGTGGACGGCAAGTATCTCGTTGGAGTTACGCAGGCTTATGCTGCTTCTGTACTACGCGGTACAAGCGGTCGAGTCCGGTAGGCTTTATATAATTAGTTCTCGTCTTTTTTTAATAATGCATTTTTTTTTTCTTAATGACTGACACTTAGGCCAGTGCAGAAACTGTCAGAGATTGCTTCTGGGTTGATTTCTTGAAGAGGGCTATATATATTCTTGAAATAGATTAATAGAGTGTATAAATAGGTTGGTTATTGGGAGCGGGTACATCAAAGACAAGTACAATAGGGCATTTTGAAAGAGTTGGTTTTTCAAAGTTTTAAGTAATACTTGGATTAGCTCGTAGGATTGCTGCTATTGTATTCTTCCCGGAGTGAATATAGACCCTTGGTATTTAAAAATTCTCCGGAGAAATTGAAATGTATAGTCAGATCATTCAGATATTAGCATGAAACACACCGTCAAAATATTATATACTAGCTATAACTCATCAATAATGACGGAATTTTTAATATGTGAATTTTAGCATGAATTAGTTACTTGTACATAAGCAAATCAATCTATTAGTACTGTTAATTTCGTAGGTGCCCTTAGTGAGAAAAGTGTAATTTGTAAAATGTGAATCTAACGAATAGATTGATACTAATCAGAGCTATTTGTAGAGTGTTAGTGCAAGATATTGCTACATTGTTACAACGAGAGAGTTATGGTTTATAAAAAGATAAATAGCTAGAATTGGTTCTTGGGAAGAAGATGGTCTGTAGTCTTATTTATTTAGTTGTCTCCACTTAAGCGTTATTATTGTGCGTGGATTACGAAAGGCAGAACAGAAGACAGTAATTCAGATCGTTTTCATTGTCCCGTCATTTTCCTGTTGTTGATGTTTTCTTAAGGTTTCTTGTTGGTCGTGAGGTCGATCCAGGCAACAGCGAAGTCGGTCGACTGATCAAGCAGTCGCTCGAGCAGGATCAGCTCCGAGCGGAGATGCGTCTGAACGAGATGATGTCCGACCAGCAGCACGGATCTTCAATTGAGGACATACGCGAACTCGATTCAGACTTGGATGAGGTTAGCTAGACTAATCCAGACAGACACTTATCTTGACTAATCTGATGTAAATATTGATCTGTTTGATGGATTAGTTGTTCTCTGTTTGATACATTGATTATTCTATGTTTGTAGATTTATTATATGATTGATTAAATGTATGATTGTTATATAAGTAAATAGGTAAGTAAGTAAGTAAGTAGTTTATTCGCCACAAAATAAAGATATCAAAAAGTTATAACACACATATAAATTCAGTGGCGGGCTATCGGTGAAGTCACACAGGACTCATCTCTCCGGTCACCCCGACAAAACTAATACACGAAAAAATTGAAAAAGAAAGTTACTGGTACAGCAAATGAAAAAATATGAATAGCATTGCAATTAACGGCGTACGAACAGAATAAGGAAAAAATGAACAGCATATAATAGCATCAATCATGACAAACACTCGTCAACATTAGTAAGGGAAGTAATAGCACATAAGTGTTACTCATTCTATCTATGATCACATACATTTGGCCTAGACTTACTTACCACTGAATTTAGACCAAAATGTTCAAACAAAGAAAAAGAAAAGTTCGATAAACAATCAATCAGGTTTCATTCATTCATTCATTCATTACGGTAATTTATATAGCGCCACTTCAAGGCAACTACTCAGAAGCGCTCCCGACCCCAGCACGGGTAAAAAGAGAAGTTTTGAGGTGCGTGTAAAAGGT
>JAQFXW010000634.1:0-17685 GCA_034693945.1 Dendrobaena attemsi
CATTCCATATTTTATATTTGTACCTTTTGGAGCTTTCTGATGTAGAATAAGCCACAAAAGGAACAATTTTATTATACACCCACTTTTTATATCAAAGTAAACTTGGAGAATGCATTTTACCCCCCACTTTTTAGACCAAAGCAATCTTTGAGAATAAATCTGTACCCCCCACTTTTTAGACCGAAGTTACGCCCCTGGCCTTATATACCTAACAGGCTAAGACGGGTGCAGACTGCAGAGAAATAGGCTATCATTCTAAACCACAATTCTCGTCGTAACAATGTAACTTGCCCAGTTGGCTACATTGGGAGCTCGTCGGCCGTGTGTTTGCACGGTACCGAGTACGAACCCGATGCCTGCCGACACTCTGAAATTAACATCTCGGGCTAGCACATGGGGCGTGTGCGGAGCAATGGGATATTCGATACCTTGCGTCCGAAGGGTCGCGGGTTCGATTCAGACCCGAGCCACCGCGTGTAGGCACCTTGAGCAAGTCCTTCACCTACAGTTGCTCGTGGCGCTTCGGCGTGAAACTCCGATTCTCCTTTGGGCTGTAGTCGGGACCGCCTCTGAGAAATAGTGGACTTGAAGGGACTGTATAGAAATCCGTAAATAAATTAATAAACAAGTAAATAAAAATGTACCAGCAACGATGTCTTGCAATGTTAAAATTCACACATTAAAAAGTCAGTCATTTTTTTTTACTTTTACTAGTCGGGACGACATTGGCGGATTTTAAAATGGGCTAGAGGACTATAAGCCACATGAAGAAGTTTTATAATTTCTTAGTGTCATTGTCATGTATGGCTGAGGCCCATGGGGTTAAATCCTCCATTTGATGGTAAAGTTTCACTGGTGAAGAAGAAATAAAATTATGACTAAAAATAAGAAAGTCATCAACTTCTTTTAAAGTTAAGATTGTGATCTGGCGCTGCCCCCACCCGTGAAACGAAACCAAACTATATACGCCCATGTGGGACGACCAAAATCCCTACTGTTTAATTTGTGAACGAAATTTGTTGCTTAATTAATTGTGACTAACAAGTATAGGCTATTACAAAATGTTGCTTATAAACACAATTATAGGCCTACTAGAGGGGCGCAGTCCTAATTGTTTTCATCGGTCTCAAAGTCTTGGTGTCAGTTTCGCTAGAGTTCGTTTTCAAAAGTACTCTTGGTCTAATTGGTCTTGAGACAAAAGTCTTAGTCTTGTCTTGAGATAAAGAGTCTTGGTCTTGAGGCCAAAAGTCTTGGTCTTTGGCGGTCTCCAGGTCTTTAGACTAAAAGTCTTGGTATTAATATTATTATAGGGCCTACAGAAAAGGGGACTAGATTTAACACTGCATGCTCAGGACATAATATAGGCCTATATCACTGTATTGAAATCCGTAAATAAATAAGTAAATAAAAAATGTACCAGTAACGATGTCTTGCAATGTTAAAATTCACACATTAGCCCGAGCTAGCCCGAGACGTTAATTTCAGAGTGTCGGCAGGCATCGGGTTCGTACTCGGTACCGTGCAAACACGCGGCCGACGTGCATGCTCAGGACATAATATAGGCCTATATAGGCCTAAGTTTACAGTAGACTATAATTATAATTATTATTTTGTAGGGGGGGTCTAGGCCAGGCTATAGCCTACTCCTCCTCTTCGCATCTCTTCTACGACTCCAGCCTCCTCTTCTTCCGATGCAGAACACTTTCATTCGACTTGTCTCCGCGCTCCGTCACTTATCGACTGGATAAAGGAACACATACATGTACAGTCACACTATCCGCATAACCGAGACAATGACGTCGTAAAAGACGTTTCAAAACACCACACCAAGTAGGCCCTTGTGCATAGGTACATCATCATTGCATGACATACATGCATAGGCCTGTCTCTATTTGAACAATACAAGCTACTAAAGATGAACAAAATTCGTACACTACAAATTGGTCTAGTCATGTACATTGTACAGATCTAGGCCTATATGAGCATTGTTCATACCTGGGTGTTATGAGGGCTATTTTTCCTTAGGCTCTAGCCTACGGAGAAGTATCCAGACCAGAGGCGCTATAGGCCTATAACTATTCCTGTGTGCACTAACGTACTAAATTTTTTATCCGTTAAATTTGTAGGCCTCTGCAGCGATATGGAATAAGATTCCTCAAGACTCCTCATGACCATTGCTTTAAGCCTAAACGTCAAATGCGGCATTCCATTTGCACACGGGAGTATAGAGGCTTACGAATGATTTCTATTTAGATATTTTATTATGATGGTTTCATGATGCTTTAGTTTGCGTTGTCAATTAAGAGTGACGTTTTCTTTTTCTAGTGTTAATCAGTCGTTTTGTCGAACCAATGTTAAAACCAATTGAGTTAACCCACCTTACGTGTAAACCAGGTAAACCAGGTGTGCTCCTAACTGTTCAGCGCAACAACTGTCCCTTCTGGGACACCTTTTGGTGCCAGTGAGATTGTGAGACTACTTGAACGTGCATGTAAACATTTGATCTTGGCTTCAATAAACACGATTGATTGATTATTTGATTGATACATTGATTGATACATTGATTGATACATTGATGCATGCATGTCTGACAGTCTGAATGGAATATAGAGGGGGCAACAATAAAGGAACGATCAGCGAAAGAGTGAGCATAGGCCTACTAGTGGGGGTGGGTCCGTAGCTTAGCGGAGAGAGCGGTTGGTCGATAAGCTGAGCAGTGTCAGATTCAGCGATCATGGGTTCAAGTCCCATACAAGCAGTAATTTATTTTAAGTTTCTGTTAGCTGCCAAAGGCGCTGTTCTGTTGTGTGGTTTGTCTCGTGTCAGTTGGAAAATAAGATCGCCCACCCCTACTCCTGGTTTGGCCGTA
Source organism: Dendrobaena attemsi (assembly GCA_034693945.1). Classification (NCBI taxonomy): domain Eukaryota; kingdom Metazoa; phylum Annelida; class Clitellata; order Crassiclitellata; family Lumbricidae; genus Dendrobaena; species Dendrobaena attemsi. The sequence continues at coordinate 2,870 of JAQFXW010000634.1, forward strand.
CCATGCAGGAGCTAGTGTTCCAGCACTTAGGCCACTAGCTAAATCGAACCTGCTGTGAAGCCGACCTGCGCGTCGTGCTATTCAGGCCGTATTTCGTATAACTTGTACTTGTAAACCAAAAACGCGGTTAGCGATTGGTCATTAAAGAATAATTATTATTATTATTATTATATTCATCATTATCACGAAAGGCCAAACCAATCTCAACCAAGCTTTTCGAATTGGCAGCCAACCACAGTGAAAGATTTTGTCACGTGCTCTGGAAGAAGCCAGAGTAAACAATTTCGACTTCCTATTTCGGGCCAATCCTGGCGCGTAATAAATAAGAGAAGGTCATAGTTTATTATTCGAACAGAAAGAGGGGATTTCCTTCTTCGAAACGAGACCAAGCACGTTAGGAAACGAGGACCGTAACATTGTCTAATATTTGAACAAATGTTACGAAATTTTGACTCAAATTCTTAATTACAATCTCAAAACAGATATAGGGCTCTTAGTAACAAATTATTTTACACAAATAGAAGTATCAAATTAGAAATTACATATGCTATTTGTATTAAGTATATATTTTCGTAATTGATTTTGCATTAATGTCAAATACGACCGATTTGAGGTTTCGCGTCATTATTGGCCTTTTTAGGGGTGATCGCATATCGCGACATGTGACTGATTTTGTGAAATCTGGACACATATGACCACCACTACTAAATTCAGTATGCCGGATGGTGCTTATTTTCTTGCATTGGTTGTTGATGCTGTGTGAAATTCTGCCCCTGCTTGCACCTTGGTAGTGCCAGTCCCAAAGCTGGATAAAGGAGGAGGGTGATGCTGATGATCTTTACTAGCATATAGTGTTATTAGACTGAAGGTACTGATGCAGTGGGCATCATCATTCTGCCTCAGCTCAATCCATTTCAGGTCAAATTTGTCAACGCTTTATATCGGTGACCTTCATTGGTTTCTCAGTCGCTTTTGGTGCACTCTCGTCATTAAGGTTTTCAGCAAGCTTGACAGTCAACATCTTTGATGTGAACATAATTTCCTGTGCCTGAACTTTGCACTGATAGCACTGATTCATTTTGTAGCCAAGTGGAACAGGATATGCGACTAGAGAAAATTTATCATACATCTATCTGTCTGTTCTGGTGTGGATTTGAGCTTTTGACTTTGAGGTTGACAGTCTGTCACAGTAACCATTAGACTATCGTGCAACAGAGATTGATTGCGCTGAAGTATTTTGATTGCTTCTGATAGGTTACATGACTCAGGTCATGGGGGTCAGAAGCCATTGTCGTCTGCGTGAGATGAGTCACCTCTCGTCGGGTGTTTACACGACGAGAGTTGTTCCAGTATTACCGATGCTACATGTAACGACGACTTTGCCAAAGATGGAAAGTTTTTCCACAATGGCAGACGGAGAATGCGTTGTAGCAAGTGGATCGCTGTGTCTCTATGCTGGACAGAGGTAAGATGTAGACCCATATGCATTTAGCCCATTCATTCATTCGAGAATTTATATATATCACACCATCAAAGAGACTACTCAGAGATGCTCTCGACTCTAGAATGGTCAAAAGGAACAGTTTTTGAACGAATGTAGATCACAGCGTCGTGGGTTCTAGAGATCGGTCGCAACTCAAGGAGGAGACAACTCATATCACTGGGCCCACCACAGAAAAGACATAACTTTGCATGGTCACAGTGTGGGCAAATGGGACAAAGAGCATCCCTTTATCCTCTGAACTTAGGGAGTGATCACTCATAGCCCTCACCACTTGCCTACAAAGGTCTAGCAGGTAAACTGGAGAAAGACCTAATTGTCATCACTAGTCTAAAATCAAGTAGATGCCAACAGATTTTACATTGAAGCCAAATATGCTAATGGAATAAATAAAACATGTGACTTTGTACAGTTGACATTGGAAATAGTTTTTCTGAGTCATATTTTCTGTATGAGACTCGGCCAATGAATATTCAATAGTCGATGAATTTTATTGCAGAAGTCTAGTATGTATGGTCCATTGTATGGAGAATGTTTGTTTGTCCTTTATATCATGCATATCGATTCATTGAACTTGTTTATGAAACTTTCAGTTCATCTTTTGAAGTCAAGCTTCAGAACATTGGAAAGATACCTGTTGAGAGATTAGAAGTTGTCTTAAATTCGAGTGTTCAACAAGGTATATCACAGTTTCATGATTGTATCGTTCTGTCACTAGCGTAATTATGTGCGCTTGTTAATTAATATTTTAATTGGGTGGAAAATGGTAGCTATGATTGGGCCATAGGCTTTGTAATTTGAAACATAAGGGTACTAATAATAATAACTACAATTTATAATTTTTGTCTGATCGCGTTATAGAAGAAGTTCGTATGTTTACTGATGAGACGTTAAACTTATTTTAAGTAGAAAACGTCCAATATTATCAGGAGAATTAGCTAATTTACGATTATGGAAATATCTGTTGTTTGTTCAGTAAGTCTGTTTCTGTTTCATGCAGATGTTTTGAAGAGATTAGTATCGTGGGATGAATTGGGGTTTAAGAAGCAGTTGCCTTTGCAGCCAGGTTCCACGAGATGCATTTCATTCAGCGTGCAAGGTCTTTCGAATTTCCTATCGCCTGCAGTTGTTCATGATTCTTGGGCAGGTCTGCCATGTTTACTATTCAATCGTAATTTATTTATTTACTCATCTAGTTATTTAGTTTTATATATTTTTATACATCTATTATATTTATTCATATAGTTATTCACTCAGTTATTTATTCATTTTTTTAGTTTTCCGCTTACTAATTTGTTTATTTATTCGTTCAAACATTTATTTATTTAATTCTTCATTCATTGTTTACTCATTAATTAAGTTTTTAATTAATTAATTCATTTGTTTATAGTCATTTATTTGTTTATATAATTGTGATTACTGCGCATGAGAGGTAAGCGTACATGTATCTTAGCCTGTAGCACAAGACAAGAAAGCGCTTCTCAATTGTGGTTATTATAAAGAGTATACTCGGCAGGCTGGAACCTGCAAGCATTGACTCACAAATTCAGCCTTACCAGTATAAAAATAGAAACATCTATGATAATGATATTGATAATATTAACCCATTAGTTCGTGCCAGTTGCCATTGAATCACTTGGACCCAACAATCGCACGGGCCATGAATCCTTGTTGGAGAATCATTGTCCAGAGACTCCATTTGCACTCAGCGATTTAACGCAGTTGCTTTTAGACTAGAGTCACCTTCACTCTGCACCCCAGGGGACGAGGACAGTGCCGCGCTCTCAAGCTTAAACACGTTGATTCTTAGTTTCTAAGATCCTGAGGGATTATAAATACTTTGGCCGGCAAAAAATAATAATATTAATGATAATAACTGTGAGCGTAGTACTTATGTGACAAAGATAATTCACGTAATAAAATGTTCCAGTGGCTTAAATAAAATCTTGCGTTAAAACATAATGTAATGTAGATGTTCAGAACTTCTCATCACCACACAAAGGCCATGCCAGGTAGACTTTAACAGGAAATTAAAGTGATTGGTGAGGAATAATAATTGTTTAATATCTTAGCATTGGCAAACTTATAACTACAAGATGCAATGATCCTTTTAATTTGAGATGTTTTATATGCAAGTTGTCTGTTTGTATAGAGTCATTTGGTGCCGAGCATTCGTTTTGGGACGGCCTTCTGTCTTTAATGGACATGAGAGATACCTCAGGGACTGTGGTAGGTGATAGATGGTGCCATCTGATCTAATGACTTCTATGACGCCTTTGTTGTAATACACGATTCACACGTTGATGTTCACTTCTTAAGTGACACTGGAATCAAAATTGGAATTCATTCGAGAAGCTCGATCGAGAAAGGTCACAATTTTGAATATCGAATTTGTGTGATGCATGTATGCATACATACATGCATGCAATGCATGCCTGCCAAATGTGTACATTTTACAATGTACATGCCAATACAATAGTGGTCAATCCAGTCTTCTTTTTCTGTGTGGCATCGAGTAAGTGTGATGTAGAATTAAGACAGAGTTGTGTTGTGTTATGGTCACTGGTTTTTGTTGTTGTGTAAAATTAATCCAATTGATCTGGAGTTCCATAAATCAGAACGCTGTTTGTCAGCTGGTACAATAAAGAATACACTTACTTATTTATCTACCAGTTACTGAAGAAATGTATATCTGTCATTGTGATTTATTAATTGTGTCTTATAAGTAGAACTCCTTAGTGGGTTAGGACCATTCTTTTTTTCCATTTGTCACTTGAACAGACTACTGCTGTGTATACTGGTAATAGTGATTTAAATCGGTAAAATCATTGAAAAAGATAGAATAGAAAGTGGAATTGATGGAATCCGTGTACGACTGCCAGATAGTTATATTGACTTGTTTAGCCCTGTAACGACCAGCTGCATATGATTGTCAGAAGATGCTGGTTGCTAAATGGTTAATTACTTAAATTGGTCATCTGTTTGTACTGTATCTAAAATGGTACGGGGTTGTTTTGTCTCAATCGTAATTAAATAAAGATTGAAATTGTTATTACGATGAGTGATGTTTTTAGACGGTGGAGCTTCTGGTACTGGTTCAGTACAGCGGTGGCAGTCCTGATGGCAGTGGTTGCGTCCAGCGGTTCTGTAGACAATGTTCAGTGAGTCTGACATTGGACGTTCAGCCTTCCATCTACATTCGTCAATTTCAGATCGTTCCTTCACTCAGGTACAGATCACAACTTAATGTTTAGTGTTATGCATAAATATTTGCTTTAACAATTGACCATGTCGCTTATCTCGTTGTTAAGGAATAAAATTTCTGTTTGTGACTTTCTGTTACTTGGCTGGCAAGTAGCAGATAGAGCACAGATTGATAAAATAGAGAAGAGAAAGCTGCATTCAAAGGAACCATGACAACATTTGGGAAATAGTGTTTGAGGTGCTGAGGCTTGTTCTGAATACTGATACGTGACTCGTCTCAGTGTCCTAAGGTTTTCACTTAATTTCCTTTAGCGTTCTGATGAAACAGTGAAATTACATTCATTCTGTTGCTACATTATATCGCAGATGTATTTTGTTTTCTTTTGTGATTTTAGCGATGACAACTGTTTGCTGGAGTTGGACGTAGAGAATGCGAGTCCTGTGGATATCTCTCTTCTTCTACCTCAGCAGCAATTGCTAATTGCCAGCCACCAGACTGACAGGTGATAGAAACATGATGATCGTGATAACTACTTACGCTTCTGAGTAGTCGGACACTTGAAGAGGCACTATAGATATCTCCAATTAAATAAATAGAATAAATTAACTTTCTCTGTATAACCATTGTGAACGATGATTTGTCTTTAGGCAGTGAAGCTTGTTAATCACTATACAGAGGAGCAACAGTAAATAGATGTGCGGTGTGGACTGTGGTGCTGAATAAAATGTTGACCAAGAGGAGGAGGAGGATGATGATGATGATAGTGGTGGGGGATGATGACATTGAGTCGTTTGTAGGCTGTCGTTGTCCCTGCCACGTACCAAGTCAGTGCCTTCATCCTCACCGCTGAGAGATCGCTGCGTTCCTTCGTCACAACAAGACGCTGACACGGAAACAGAGACGATTATTCAGCGACACATCTGCAGTCATTCAAGTATCTCTTGGAAAATGGTATAAAACCATTTCTTGGAACTTCTTCTATCTGTCATATGGCGATGGTTTACACGCTGCTATGAATCTAAACACAAGATGGTCTGCATTGGCTGTGCAATAGTGAATCGGAGAAATTTGGTTGAATGATTCTGTAGCCAGTTTGGTGTATCTTGGTTTTTGTTGAGCCGAGTACTAACGTCACTGTTTGGAAAAGAACAAACCTAACCAAAGTGGACCCAAGCATTACGTATAATATCTCAGTCATAATGGTATCATTTTGTTATTATGGTTTTAGCACAGTGTTATGTAGTGTTATATATATCTTAGTCATAATTATATCATTTCGTCATTATTATGGTTTATGGTTGCTATTCCTAAGTTGTTAAATTATTTTGTTTAAACGTGTTTTAGCCGTCATCTGGAGCCTCAGGTAAAATCAATTTGGAAGGGATTCGGTGGACCAAGTCACAGTGTGCCTCATTGCTAAATCTCCCTATTTCATGGGGTACGTTTTGAACGATATTGTTCTGCTGATTCTGTTAGATATCTTCTTTGTTTGATTGGATTTCCTGTTTCTTGTTCTAGAGCTGTGGTCACTTTAGACAAATATTTTTGTTTTTGGCAAAGTTTTTCGTCCATCCATTCAGTTATTTATACATTTTTGCTTGTTGGAAAATTGTCAAGTTATAACGTTTTGTGGTAATTGCAAAAGTGAATTGACTTACAGTGATGCATTGAAAGACGTCTCATGAAAAGTCCTTGGAATGTAAGAAGAAACATAGAATCACGTGTTGTAAAACTAAAGGCAGGTCCAGTAATATTGTGGTAAATTGGTAATGATGTAAAAATGTATTGTCAAGGCTACAGTTGACTAAAATAAAAGGGTTATCAAGTTTCCTAGTGATTACAAGATACATCGGAACGTTTCTGTTATTGTTACAGTATAGTGCATTTTGAAGTTGGCAATGCTCTGTTATAATTTCAGAAGAACACGGTTAAGTTGGTAAACGATAACTTTTCGAACTAATCTAAGGACAGACAAGGTTTCAGCATAAAGTTCTTGAGAGTCTTTGCAAGAGATTGAGAAGACTTGTAGATGGTGATTCCAGATAGAGGGAGATCTGCAACTGTGATGGAGTGCTGCAGTAGTGATATCCAATATTATTGATAATAACAACGATAATTTGTATGGTGCCATAACACAGCCTTGCCGTTATATGTGCCAATGTTTAATGATGTTTTATGGCTACCATTGCTTCTGGCGTCATGGCTGTCACCTTCTTCTTTGGCCAGACTTAGTACTGGCTGCACCTGAGTACGGCAGGGGAGGAGTTGTGAAGACATTGCATACTGAAGCTATATATTCACCAATTCTATAACTTGCTGATCTGCCCGTGAATGTAGAAGTGATGGCAGTGTTGTTTTGTTATTGTTTAGTGATAGCCATTGATGGGGAGCACGTGGCCCCTGGTGCTGTGCTAACCAGACAGGCTTCGTCCCCGCTTTCCGTCCAAATTACAGTCGCCAATTGTTCAGGTCTGTTGCATCATTCTTTCGTTCTCTGTTGTTCAATCTAATATTTACTCGTAGTATTTACTTATTGCATGTGTATTTCACGTGCAGGGTAGGTAACATCTGAGTCAGGCGATTGAACAGCGTGTGCAAGCAAGTTATTCTGCGTTGTTACATAGAGTTTGCTCAGCAGACAAGACCCGCAAACGTTGGATTAGAGATGAAACCAGCCACGGAACTGACCAGTGATTGTGTCTTCTGTTGACAAATATGTTTGGCTGAGTTTAAATCATGAATAAATAATATTACAGTTGTGTCGAATCTAGAGTCAAGTGATATTCTGTATAGCAACTTAACAAGGTTATAATTTTATAGTTTGCTGTAACTTTCAACGTTAATACTAAGATATATAGTGTTATGTGCCATATTGGTTAGTGTGCCAAACTGTGCTATACATAAATTTCTGCAGTTTTTTCATCCATATCGTATGTTCCATATTTTACAGACACAGTATAGATTCTGTATTCAAATGACGCATGGTATAGTCATATCATTATTCACTATTATCACTATTAGTGTTTTTCAACAGTTACAGTGTTATCATTTAGCTTATATTAATATTTGCACCATGGGGATATTGGGGTGGCCCTCGCGTCCAGTAGCTTTGAAAGTAAATTATCTTTTGAGTTTTGAGTGTTGACCAGTATATCGCAAAAGAGTTACTGAAACAGTATGCTAATTAATGCGAATAAATCTGTGAAGAGAATGGTCCAATATGGGAAGGCCTGTAGAGCGTGATGGACGTGCTTTGTGACCTGTAGTCGTTTTGTTGTTTAGGTTTAGAATTGGCTGATGTCTGTCTTCATATTCATCCTTGCCAAGACGTTCGTCTGATTCCTGACGACCTCAGTTCTTTCGGTCACGAACAGCAAGTAGCTGTTGCGATCGGCTCTTCAGAGACTTTGCTCACAAAAGTAAGTCATGAAACAGAACGTATTGTAATTGTAAGCTTCAATTGATAAAGTGCCTCTCAGAGTAACTTCAACATACCCTATCAGACATCAGCAAAAAGCAGAGCATAGGGGATTGGGGAGCAGCTCTAGCCTTAGTTCAAGAGGAAGACAGTACCAGCCAGAATGTGACTATTCATGCTTCTGGTTAAACGAACTTCAACATCATCTAGACTAATGAAGAGAGCATGTCAATAATATTCTCTTCTGGCAGTGATATACAATATCTTATAAATACTTGACACTGCAACTGTTTCAACCTTTATTTAGACTAGTTGCAAGAAACATGAAATGTCTGTGCTCAGACGACTTTGATTAATTTTCATAGGTCCTTAGAAGTGATAGGTGCTATGCAGTAGCTCACACACGCTGTACAGAGATCGGTATGTATCGATTATACAGGCACGCAAAAGAATTGCATATATATTTATTCATTTGAAGATTTGTATAGCACCTCTTTAAGTAGAATTACTCACAGGCACTTCCCTCTACAGCTATGACGCTGAGTCGGTGGTAACGCGCCAAGGCACCTCATTTGACCAACTGCATAGGAAGCTTTTTGGAGGCTGTGGGAAGCGATCTGAGATCTTCTACTCTTTGTGCCAGTGTGTTACCATTCAGCAGTCTTTAAGTTGTATATCTGCTGCATATTGTAGGTTCCAGCTGGTGCTAATGCTAATCACAGTTGCTCATTCTTCTTCCCTTGGTCTGGAGCGTACCAACTCCTCTGCATCTGTGAAGCAACAACTCTGACTGAATCAAATGTCCTTGTGAGGACCGAACGTCAGGTCTGGAGGCGTAGCGTCCGAGTGAAGCTCTACAATGCACCTACGACAACTCTCTGAGTCTTCAGACTCAGAATGGGTTTGAAACTGATGCTGCAAAGCAGTCTAAGTACTACCTGTTATTGTTCTCGTACTGTTCGTGATGCAGTTACGGAGAAAACTTGTAGGTCACAAACAGAGTAGGCTACTGCGATCATAAGCGGAATTAATTACGGCTGAGCATCTCGATTCGCTATTGAGTTGAGATGTGATTAAATGACAGATCTCCATTGACGACTTCATATTTATTTTAGTAGCTCTTCACAAAATGAAATTGTTAACGAATCATCTGCTAAGCGAACTTAATCAAGACTCGGAAATCTTTGAATGGCTTAGCTGCTGTGGTAGTAATTTCTGTCTTAAGGATTATGTGATAAATGCAAGAACAAAGAAATGCGGGCAATGACATGGCATTAGAGAAACTAATGTGTCTGAAGTGGTTATTAAGGCAAGACATTACAGTTCGTATTAAAATTCTGCTTACAATACAATATTTTAGTATTTTGCTATTAGTTATTATTTCATTACATTATACATTTACGATGACTCGGATCACAGCACTGTGTGCTTTTGTGCAAGAGTTGTCTTGTTAAAGTATTTAGTTGTATTGCTTTGTGTTTGAAATAGTTAAGTAACAAAATCACTTGTGCCTGTTTAACAATATTGCCACCCGAGTATTCAGGGGCGTCTACACCATAGAAGCCTTGGAGCAAATGCTCCATCCACGAAATTAGGGGTGAGTTTTTTGCGGAATTTGGGGGAAATGCAGAATTTGGGGGGAAGATTTCTGGTAAAGCTAAAAACGGTCATCAGTTGATTTTTGGGCTGGCATGTCGGTTTCTTTAGAAAAGAGAAGTAATGACTAAGAATGGTCATCAGTTTTCATGCTCCAATGACGACTGTGAGGGGATAGACGCCCCTGCAAGTTTAATATTTATACTACTGGTGAGCAGTGTTATAGTTTGTAATTGTAACTCGAAACTTCTATGACATCCACAAAAAGTGATGCATGGGAACCGGCTAATTCTGCAGTATATAATATATGCCTACTTGCCTATCAATAACTAGTCTCCAGCGTACTTGGTCATGTCGAGTCCGTTGCTTTGCTTAGTGTTAGTTTCAATAAGTGATGTTTTGAACTTATGACCTTTATGCTGTCCATCCAGTGTAGTCTTTGTCTATGTTTCTTAGGGCCAGCGATTCCGTTAGTGTGCGTCCCGGCGTTTGGGATTCCAAATTTTAAAGCTGGACTCCATGGCTGCCTTTCATTTAAGGGTTGACTGGAGTGGTGCATAAATATTTACCATCTGTCTGTAGCCTTTAGCGCTCGTCAGAGGCGAAGACCAATTTAGGGAGTGTTTACGGGTTCAACCCCCGTAACTTTTTTAAAACACTTTTTGAAGAGAGATTGTATAATGGATGAAAATGTAAAAATTGTCCGTCCACAGTCAGTGAAAAATTCTGGCTACGCCTCTGGCGCTCGTGGATTAGCTATAGGCCCTACTGGTTACTAGGCTACTATAAGCCTAAATCACCGTGCTTTTATAGACAACACTGCTTTTGGAATGGGTCTTTACAAGGGCTTCTATCCCCCAAGCATCCGGGCTAAAAGACTGATGACCTATGACTTCCCCCATGGGCATTATTTTAGTTGTCAATAAAGAACTTGGATCTATATAATTAGTATGTATTGTATTATGCTACTAAGCCTATGTATAGCCTACAGCATTTGTACAAGAGTAGGGCCTATCAGGTTTTTTATATTATTATAATTTCTTTGAATCATTCGAATTAGTTTGGAGGAATAACGACCTCGACTTTAGCCTATCTTGGTTTCTTTCTCGAAAACAGCTTAGACCAAGAGCTTTCAATTCCAATGTAAGCCTATAATAATGGACTATAGAAATAAACTATGCCATTCACGCTTCTCAGATGAAAGGCGATAACATTCCTTATGGGTTTGTCGTAGGCTACCTAGCCCTAAGTCCCTAACAGCCCTTATAGGCTTAAGCAAATAGGCCTAATGGCCATTCCGGAACGAACAGGTTAGCATATTTCACTTCATCATTGCACTTTCGTAAGATAACGAGTTTAACTACCCTCTCAAATTGGCCTAACATTTAGTTGAAACATCTCTAGCCGTGTTCCAAACAACCAGTAGCGTATTTATTTTATGCAACCCCCCACGAAATGTTTAGTTAAAAAATGTGTTAATGGAAAAGTAAATTTGTCAGAAGAAAATTTGAGAAATTCGGCGACTTGCAGAGCATAAATTTCAAAATTTGGGCCATATGACTAAGGAAAAGGTCATGTTTTTTTCGGGACTTGCAGAGTATAAATTTCAAAATTTGGCCCATATGACTAAGAAAAAGGTCATGTTTTTTCGGGACTTGCAGAGTATAAAATTCGAAATTTGGGGCGAATGACTAAATACATTTCGAGAACCCCCCCTCAAATCAGTTTCTGGCTACGCCTCTGTCGAGTGGTGACACCAATCCTCTATCTTCCGGTAAGATAAGAAAGGATTTCAATGGCCTTGTTACATAAACTTAATTAGGTGTCCTTCGAGCAATTGCCTCCTGCGTTAGCCAGCACTGCAGAGGGTTCCTGGCTGTCCAATGAGTGTCCATCTTCGGCCAAGGCGGCCAAGGTCTTCTACACTGATGTCCTAGCCTCACCAGACAATCTCTACTAGTCTTGTCTGTTCACCCTTCCACCACGATGAGCTTCAGGTTGAACTTTGGCAGGGATATTTATTGAAATAATCATTTATGAATCCATTACGCATAAGAACCCTGTATTTAACACGTCAACAGGCGCGTCATTATAGCAATAGGTGCATTAATGGATCGCTGGCCTGATTTGATTCACGTCGATGAGTAATAGGCCTACATGTAGTTGAATGATGGGTGTAGCATATGCGGTCTACATAGGCTATTATATAAATTGTGTTGGACTATCGAACAATCTCAAAACATGCCTGAATGCTTTACTGAATGCTTGTAATAATATGGCTGCCTTTCTTTTAAGGGTTGACTGGAGCTCGTGGCGCATAAATATTTACCATCTATTTAGCCTTTAGCGCTCGTCAGAGGCGAAGACCAATTTAGGGAGTGTTTACGGGTTCAACCCCCGTAACTTTTGTAAAACACTTTTTGAAGAGAGATTGTATAATGGATGAAAATGTAAAAATTGTCCGTCCACAGTCAGTGAAAAATTCTGGCTACGCCTCTGGCGCTCGTGGATTAGCTATAGGCCCTACTGGTTACTAGGCTACTATAAGCCTAAATCACCGTGCTTTTATAGACAACACTGCTTTTGGAATGGGTCTTTACAGGGGCTTCTATTCCCCCCCCCAAGCATCCGGGCTAAAAAACTGATGACCTTTGACATCCCCACAGAAATCTTCCATCCCCTTCGACCAGTCTCCCACCAATTTCTGAACATTACGCACTAGCCTATAAGATGGGCCCCCTGTTTTCCACTGGGCGCACTTGCGCCCGCTTAATTGATATAGGCCTAGGGATAAATGCAGGTCACAGTAGGCCTATAATTAGAGTATTTACGTTCAACACAAACTCAGGTTACATATACATGTTTATTTCCGAACTTTATTTTTGCTGAACCGTGTACTGCGGTTCTTTATAAAACCACAGCCTCAGATAACAGGCGTAGGTATACAGGCCTGTGCATACATGCCTAAAAATACTACAGCAGCCGTAACAGTGCAGGATGTAGGAAGAAAAACTTAGCATGCCTTAATTAATCCGGCCCTGCTTGTGCATAAGGCTATACGCTCCACGGAAGCACAATTACCGGATACAATACATGTAGGGCCGGATTAAGGCATGTTCAACATATGTTTAGCTGAACAGGAGCCACCACACTTTAGGGACCACACACATGCAAATGACAAATTTTAATTTCGAGAAAACCCTTAAATTTTTTTGAAGTGTTAATTTTAACTCGAAACTGCTCATTTTGATAGAGGCTAGGCTACATGAGACTTATTATCGTTAGGCCTATTTGCAATTTGCGCAAGATTCGTTATATAGGCTAATAGTATCATACGTTTGATGTATCATTTTGATAGAAGAATTGTGTGGAGTCGATGGCCTTATACTTTTTTTACTGAAATCTGAACAGGGCCCTCACATTTCGTAATGACTACATGTAGACCTAGTATAATTCTGTATTTGTATGAACTTCATGGCGACCTATAGTATAGGCTTATAATAGACGGTCTATTATAATAGGCCTATGGCACTATAATTATTTCAAATAATAGCCTACACTAATACTATATATCTAATATATAATTATATATGCATAATTATATATAATATTAATTTTTAAACAGTATAGAATAGAATGGACTGATTATTAATTGATTCCGACTCAGTGGCCAGTGAACAGAAACGCCCTGCATTGTACGTAGGCCTACCCCGGGCCGTACCCCAAACATACATATATATAGCTTTCTACCTTCAATGACTTCAATACAAACATAGCATAGCCCTAGCTGCTTGTCCGATGCCGTGTGTATAGCTCTCTGATATAATCTAAACACACAAACGTACATATACGGGGTGAGCCAAAACAAGTGAGCTCATACGTTTTCTGCCAATATATTTTCGTCAAAACTGAAAATCTTCAAATAAAATTTTACAGTCTGAATTGAAAGGCAATTCATATCTACGTAGGCCTATAACTGCCAAATTTCACTAAAATATTCAAAATAGAACAAAAGTTATTCAACTTTTAGTGACATCACCCACTGATTTTTGTTGGTTAAAAAAACGTCTTTTGCTAATAAAATGACCCCCTACGTCTATTGCCAATATCTCCGTCAAAAGTGGGCATTCTTAAAATAGAATTATTGTACAGACAGAGAGGCAACTCATACCTACATATGACTACCAAATTTCATCAAAATATCTTAAACATATCAGAAGTTATTCAACTTATAGTGACGTCACCCACTTATTTTTGATGATATTTAGCAGTTTATTGCTAATATTTCCGCCAAAATTAAATATATTTAAATAAAATTCTATGCTCGTAAAGGTAGTTCATATATTTACACCTAGGGGCCAAATTCTATCAAAATATCTCAAGCACAACAAACTTTGCCTCACTTTTAGTGGTCCACCTCTAAATTATGCTGATTAAAAAGCGTGTAAAGAAACAAATGTTCCCCAAAAAAGGGCTGCAAATTTTGTTGCGTTCAAAATATTTTAATACAATTTAGTCGCCAGATGTAAATATTAGTTGTCTTTAAGCCTGAAAAATTTCATTACATAATATTTATTTTTGGCGGAAATATTAGCAAAAAACTGTAAAATGTGTTTGAACCATCAAAAGACAGTGGGTGACGTCACTAAAATTTGAATAACTTTTGTTCTGTTTGAAATATTTCGACGACAGTTGGTTGTTACACGTAAGTATGAATTGCCTTTCAGCTTGTAAAATTCTATTTAAATATTTCTACTTTTGACCGAAATATTAGGAAAGAACGTAAGGTGTCATTTTTTTGCTCATCCTGTATATTATATTATATCAATGTTTTAATATATAACTTCTATACACGCATACCTAATAGACACAACCATACACAGGCCTAGACTACGTTTAATACGTGACATTCCTTAAAATTTCTTCAACCCCAATATTATTTATAATAAATTATTGACCTTCGATGATGAAGTTCAATCTAATGTCGTCTGTCATTATTCAGGCTTAGACTCGAGTGTAATTCATTCATTCATTCGAGAATTTATATAGCACCTCTTCCAGTGGGACTACTCAGAGGTGCTCCCGACTCCAGCACG
>JAQFXW010000635.1:0-17663 GCA_034693945.1 Dendrobaena attemsi
GAATCAAACCGGCGACCCTTCGGACGCAAGGCATCGACTATCCCACTGTTCCACACACGCCCCATGTGCTATCCCACGATGTTAAATCTCTGAATGTCGGCAGGCATCGGGCTCGAACTCTGTACCATGCAAACACACGGCCGACGCGCTCCCAATGTAGCTAACTGGGCTAGTCAGGCGCCTTGCCCCACTTTTGCCTTCACATGCAATTTAGAAAAGGGTTGCTTCAGGTACGCAAATGCTGGCTCTGAGCTCCAAGAAATGGCTGACCTTGGAGCCTTCTTCAGATGGTCCCAACTCCCAAACCCAGACTAACTACTCACCCCCTATTTATTTCTGCATCCTCAGACCAGTGTAATTTCTGAAATTTACATTAGAGTGATTAGATTGCAAATCCTAATTCTGGTGAATTTGTGATGGGTATTTGCTGTCCAAGAAAATAGGTAGTCAATGCTTGAAGAGATATTTCGAGAGGAAGAATTGTGTTGGTGACAGACACAGGATGACACACATAGAGACATATATCCTAAGAAGAAAGAATTCACACATAGACTCATGCTCTTAGCTCAAACAGTATCATGTGTGTATTTCACTTATGAGTAGGTTTCTTAAATGAGCACTATATAAATTTTCAAAAATGAATATCTGCATATGTGTGTTTGGGTGAGCATGACTGGATATTATGCATATATACATACAACAAGAAATAAGAGGTAATTACATATTTTAAATATTTGCTAGTACTACTTAAACAACACATTTCACTACACATCTTCAACAGAAGCACACACATACACATACACACACACACACACACAAATACATACATATCCATATATCAGGGACATTAAGTTACTTCTGACAAGAGGCAAGTGGGTGTTAGTCTGTTAGGAGCAAATGAGGGTGTGGGTGGCTGAAGGCTGACATTTGGACAAATGGGAGCAACTGAACAACTAAGTCAGGTGGAAAGGAAAAGTGTTGTTTGATGAAGACAACTGTCTGAAGCTGACCTTCCCTGCAATCAACAACAGCCCAACCATCATTATCTCCACATCGTCATCATCATGATCATCATTGTTATCATTATCATTATCATCATCATCATCATCATCTACATATATCATCATCATGATCATCAAAACTGTTCATTCTGCTCTTGCATCAGGGATGCACATTGAATGCTCAGATTTGAGTCCACCTTAGAGTACACTAACTTGAATTCTATCCAACATTGGAAACCTCCTTGCACAAAAGACAGTAAGTGGTGTTGGTATGAAGTCCATTGGAGATGACCTAAAGATCATGCCCTTGAGAAAAATAAGGTTTCAAAGTAAGGGACAGGTGGTGTTCTGTGGAAGTGGGGAATGTGGACTCTGACATTATCCTGCCTGCTGCACCTTATGCTTCCCTTCCACTTGGCACTTTAGCTATGATGTGTTGCATGGAGAGCTTTGATGGCCAGATAACAATTTGGAAACATTTCCTAGCGCTTACTCCACAAATTCATCAGGGACGATGCACCTAAGCAGCGTTTTACGGCTGGATTATGACAACAGTGACCTTCTGCTTGAGTCAACCTTTAAGAGAAGTATCCACAGCCAGAGACTGTTACCACGGCTCTTCATTGCTGTAGGTGACACGTAACACACTGACAGAGAAACAGTTGCCACAATATCCAGCACAGTGAAAGTTCAGATCAGATTTTTACTGAACATTATCAGTCAATTATTCACGGCCACCTCTGGGTAACTGATCCTCAGGTGGCATCAGAAGAGTCAGTTACTTCAGTCTCCAAATATTCCCCTTCCTCTGTTATTCAATTTCGGGAAAAACAAATCAGAACTTATTCACAATTTAAATCAGCAGCCAGATATTGAATGTTACCCATGAATGCTTGCCTTATAAAATAATCGGCATGCAAACATTATATGCCATTGCCATCAATCATCTTCGTTGTGAAGGCGTTGTAAAAGAAAACGTTACATTACGCCATCTACCATTTCCAATTGCATAAATTAAGCTTCTCCTTTAAACATTTCCGTAAACTCATCAAAACTTCCTGCTTTATTGCCATTGTCAGCCAACTCTATTAACAAAGACTAAATTCTGCTCTAAGATGAACATTCACCTCTTGCATTCTGTTTTTAATGGTTCTTAACGGTTCTTGTGACCTGATATCAATGTGCACTATGAACCTTATAAGGAAGCATCATCAAATTACAGTTTTGTATTGTATTTACAACAGTGCACTTACTATGCTGCCCGGCAAATGTAGACAATGCAAACATCTGGTCTGCTGGCCAGAGGTCCATATCCTAGGTGGCCAGACCATAAAACTTAATGTGCACCTAGAATTTTACACCACATACTAAATTTTAAATAGAAGCTGGTAACTTAAGACTCCTGTTGACAAGCTAAATAATCACAGCCTTTTAAAGTACCATAAATTTTGTGCCATTAATGAACTTTTCCTTGCAGGGAATTTTCGACGGAGTTGGAAATGCAGCATGGTCAGAGCCTAAACTATTGACATTAACCATTCCTCGTAAAATAGCAGAGTCCATTAGTCAAGCGCCAGCATAGAAGCAGATGGTCCTTCTAGAGAACGCCTCTCAGCTGCTATCGCACCAGTACTTCAACTGGTAACCTCAAGAAAAGTGGCCTGATATGGCCATGCCCCCCCCCCACCACCACCACCACTGCCACCACCACTGCCACAGACATCAACTTCATCGCTCTTTATCAAATCCCATACACGCCTGTGACATTCTGTGGTCTGATTCAGCCGTGTAGACGAACAAGTCACATTTGGCATAAAACTGCTTGCTACAAGTGGAAAGCAGCTATGTACAAGAACAAGATAGTGAGATTTGGGCAAAAATACCCACTGATAAAACTACAATTTATGGCTATAAAGCATTATGGGATATACAGAATGAGAAAAAGGACCAATATGGGCAGCCGCTACTATCGCGTGCCCGGCATTACGATAAAACCCTTCAAAGCAAATCTGTCAGACTGTTTTACATAATTAGGGACCATTCTCTCGATTCTGGGTCTTGTATGGCTAACACTCTAGTGGCTGACTAGATGAAAACACGGCTTGTGCTACATCTAGATATTAGTGAGTTAATACTTGTGGACAATTTGGTGAATTATTGTATCTTTATTCTTACTTGCTGCAATAGAAGAAGTTAAAATAAACAAAAACAATAGAAACAACAACAATAGAAATGACGATATTTAACAACAATGACCACAATAAAAGTAACAACAAAAGCAACAATAAACATTTTATTGTGTCAATATGTCAAAAGGTTCTCATTGTTTTCATCATTAAGTCTGCTTTTCATGAAAATAATGAGAATAACTGAAACTGCTATGACCTCTGGCTTATGCTACATGGATGCATGCCATAGATTTCTTATAAAATGCATACTATCTTTATAATAGCAGCACACCATAACAACCTTGACAGACCAAGTTTGCATTATATGAAACAGAAAAACATTGCACCAAAGGATGATCACATATATACCCAGAAAAAAAGAAACTTTTCGACCTATCAACTAAGATATAACAACGATTACAGTAGTCTAACTATGTGCAGAATATCCTAGATGATTGTTATTCGAAATTATAACGGAATGTTTTGCAGAATACATGTAGTCAGTCGTGCTATGACGCATTCGATATGTCTGCAACTGCTCATCATAACTTGGAGATTGTACCAACATGGAACGCTGAATCGGCGCATTGTAGGCTACATCGAAACAGTCTAGATTGAGAGAGAAGACAATGAATGTAAAAAGGTAAGTGCACTGTAATAAGCAGCGTAGTCTCAGAAAATTCAATGTTTTAATTGAATCAGGATTTAACATGATTAGATGCGACTCGCATGGGATCAGCGCAGAGTGCAGCAGAGGATTGGACAGTGTGGGGGAAGATGGAAATCGGGGAGCAATGGTACAGCAAAACTGTTTAAGTGCAGAACAGTGTAGTTGGCAAACACAAGGACACCCAAAACCTTCAACACTTTGCAAACAAACTAATGCAATACAAATCAAAATAACTATACAAGACGAGCAAATTCTAGCAAAAACGAATTGGTTTCAGTAGTCCAACCAAAAGCCAGTGACCCAGTGTTTTAGTGGTCCAAAATGAATTGGGGGGGGGGGGGGTTAAGAATTGGGATTTTCTTAGGCAAAACGTTTCTACACGTGTGTCCTAAAATATTTACGACCTTTTTTTGTGTAATTGCTTGTATTTTTCGATGAAAATCTTCTGCATACCCCTAAATTTGTCATTTTTCTCTCATTTTCTCTTTTTTTAGAGTGGCCAAAGACCCCCCAACACATTTTTAGTCACTAAACTGAGGAGGTCAGACAAATAACTGGGGGGGTCCAACCCCCGACAACCAAAACACTGCAGTGACCCAGTGGTCATCTAGTTCTACATGTATTTAAAGTGGATAGGAACTACCAGTTACACTGCAACAGACAAAGATTATGGAAGCAGCAAGATGATCACTTCTCTCCAACTCCTTAAGCTCTGAAGTCTGAAATGGCCATCACTGCATTCTTAATGCATGACTCTCATAAAATGTAATCATCTTCTTATGCAATCTAGGTTAAGGGTCAGAGTGTGACAGAAGTAGACAAAGGAAGCAGGAAAAGAAGGTGAGTAAAAGATAGGAGGAACATCTCCCAGCTGAACTAAAGGTCGACTTCAAACAGACCAGATGCCAGGAGGGACTAGAACAGAGGCACAGACTCAGAGGGACAGACACACTCAGAAAGACAGACACCAGGTTCCTGTTGCATGAACCAGATGCATCACACACATAGTTCCAGGATGACCTATACGCCATCAAGGGCATCCCTAGAAATATTTCTAGTGGGACCCAACATGTTTAATTCTTGGCACAAGAGTAATAAGTCATGTTTCCCATCGAGTTCACATAAACCAAATAGGCCTATACCAGAAAATTTTCCATTATTCACAGATCTGCTCTTTTAACTATAATTTCTACTTAATTGTGCCAGCAAAATTGTTATTATGCTAGTTAAGTGTTTTAAGATGTTATTGTGAAAATGTGGAATATGTGCAAAATCCAGAGGGGCACAAGTGTGTCCCCCTCCGGACGCCCATGTAAGCCATATTGACCTTAGTTACTCTGGCTACTGCTTAGTAACCACACATATCAGATTGTGCTATGAGCAGTAGACTCACATCTAACATGGTTAGTTCTTCATCCAGGTATAATTTTAACTATAATCATAAGCTATATGTTTACCACATATCTAGGCCAGCTGGTAACTGTCGGTTCTTATAAGATGCTTAAGTAAGTAAGTAAGAATTAATTCAAGTCACACTGTACTAACTCTCACACTGTACTAAATAGACCTACTTGTTAACAAAACCGTTCATGTTCAAAGTTTAACTGTTGTTGGAGAGAGAAAAGCTTGACTAACAATATATTTTCGTTTATTAACAAGTCACAATGATACACCACATTATGATTACAAGTATAGTATGAAAATGAATTATATCCAGTTATTACAAGAGTCTACTTTAACCTAAAGCAGCCATGCGCCAAATTTCCTATTCATCTCAATAATGTACATCTCAATATGTACAGCGCTGCCGTTAATCGAATGAGGGTTGAGTCTTCTCTGAATCAAACTCAGTTGGTACGCTCTTGGTGTCAGCGTTGTCCCTTTCTCTCTGTCTCTGTCTCTGTCTCTCTGTCTCTCTGTCTCACTCTAGAGCAATTGTGAAGTGTGAACGAAGGACTTGCTCAAGGTTCTTACGCAGTGGCTCGAGGTGGATTCGAACCGGAAATTCTTTTTCTGGAAGGCATTCATTTGAAGTGGCATAATTACAATGTAGATAACATAATTACAATTCGACCAAACTATGTCTACTTGCTAAACCGCAACATTTAGGGTCTTGGATGATCCCCTCTGATGTAAATTTCTTAATTTACCACAGAATACTTGTGACCAGTTTTACGCCTCTATGATTAGATCGCAAAAACAAATTCCATGGTTATGTGAATGTTTGAAGCCACCCCACCCCGCTTCAGCTCTGGAGAAAGACTTAAAGACAGGCCTTCCAACTCGTCCCTTTGCCATAAGCAGCTGCCCAGCTAGCTTCAAATGCTGACTTGGGGATTTTTTCGTTGCTTTTGAAGTGGGACTGTGAAGTGACATTGATTGATAAGCTTGTTTACTAGGATGGCAGAGCCCAAGAGAAGAGTCTAGATTGAATCATCCTCTAGTGGACTGAAGGAGGATCCAGATCATCTAAGATAAATAAAGTCAGAGCCAATTGTCACAAGAGAGGGAGGGAGGACCCGTCGTTCTTGGCTGAAGAAGTGCTCATATACAAGTTCAAAAATCAAACAGTGGTAGGTCACCAAGGCTCGATCCTCCAGAAAAGTTAAATTTGCCAGACTACCATTTCTGTTCAGAGTAGATTCCCTTAGTAGACAATGCTATTCTTGACAGAATGATGTCACCAGAGAAAATGCCAAAATTAATCACATCCAGGCTACAAAGGGAAATCACAGGTGATGTCTGGCAGAAGGTAAGTTAAGGTATGGTTAGCCATAAGGTACAGTGAAGAATGGTAATGTGAAGGTAAAAAAGTACAATAATGCAAGGTAAGAAAAGGTACGAAAGACGTAACGTAAGGTACAGTCTAGCAAGATAAGGCATTTCTAATATTAGTAATATAATATTATTTCAAGCCACCGTCAAAAACTCTCCAGAAAATGTAATTTCTGGCAAAATTACAACTAAGAGGAAACGTCAAGACACTCCAAGTTTGCGACCTTCCAAGCAGGTCACGCTGGAAAATAACAACCACAAAAATAGCATCAACAACAGGAGAAAGAACAACAACAAGAACAACTCCAGTGGCCATCACCTCAACGCCTCCTCCTCTGCCAGTGAGAGGAGATGTATTGGTGATTGAAGTTTGTTGTAGGTGATGCCTGGGCAAGCTGCATTCCCCAGCTGCTCCAGTTACGAAGTGACTACTGCCACTTATATTATATTGAACACACATCCAACCATCCAGTTATTATTACATACATTCAATATGCATGATATGATAAAAACTGCAAGGAACACCAGCACCAACTACAATCCCTTACTCTTGACAAAAATAAGAAATAGTGCTAATGAGCATAACCACACCTTGTCTAATTTAACACTGATGAAACTAAAAATTGACCTAAATACTTTATTGTATCGTATCTAGAGACTGTATTGTATTGCATAATCTTTAGAAATTTATCGTGTCTTATCTCTGTCCAATTTGAGGATTTATAAAGCACTTCTCTCAGCAGAGCAATTCAGAGGCGTTACAGAGTGACAGAAACAACGGGAACTTGAGAGGCTCGAGTGTGGACACCACCAATGCTAAGCACTCCCATTACAAAATACATTTCACAGAATGACTATTCAGATACACTATCAGCGTCGAAGGCCCAGGGGAAAAAAAGGTTTTAAAGAATGAGAAATCGATGAATGAAATCCAGTTTCTACATAATTCTCATTGAAACCTGTAGCAGTGTAGAAATCATCTTTTATTCAAAATCTTTTGAAACATTGAATTGCTTGGGTCAGCACGCTCACATATTACTTACTTACTAATGCCACTTTAAAAATTACACCATCATTCCGAGCTGTACAAGTTATCTGGACGGTTGTCTTAGAAGATTTGACATTGATGTCCCAGTGGAGAATTCTATTGCACCAGAGCCCCATAGATAGGATCATAGGAGCCCAATTATGGAAGGATGGATTGGATTTTTGAATTGACCTCATATTCTCAGGGACAGCCGATGTGGGCAGCTGAACTACAAGCAGATGCCCTTGAGGCTCCCCAATGTACTATCAAGAGAATTAAAACAGCACAGGTCAACATGTTATCACCAAGTTCTAATGGCTGCCCCTACGAGAGCCCATATGGATCTAATATGCACTTCCTTAGGCTAGTACACATCACGCTCCAGATTAAAAGCCACATCTCCCTAACCTTATGCATCCCTCAGCTGCATTACACACTAGGTACATATCTCTACCTAAAGACAAGCATATCTGCTCCTAATAATATATTATAATTGTCTACTACGATATATGTAAATACGCTTAAGCAATAGGCATATAGCCACATATACATATCTATATCATTGCAGCTTCATGAACATCTCATTCGTCTCATTCGAGCATACATTTGAAGACAGATCCCAATTTCACCTGATGTTCCCTAGTAGTGCACAGTAAAAAAGGACCTTGATAAACAACGCACAGCAACGACAGACAACATAGCAGACAGCAGAGGTTACAGAGACAGTAAACAAAGAAGATGAGTTGCATTAGCCATATAGCAGCGCTGTCAACGACCCCCACCCCCACGAGGAGTGGCACAAGAAGTCTTTGTAGGCAAACAGACCACAAGAGGTTCTGGATGCAAACAGCTTTACCATATGGATGAGTGCCAGAAGGACCATGGCCAAACGGACGAGTGCCATGTCATGTTATAATCATCTTTAATGATTTCAAAATTCACAAGTACACACTATGATTACAAAGCGTACAATAGCACACGATGTATTAACAGTTGTGCATGTTCAATAGGAGTTGAATATAACTTTGCTATTGTCAGCCATGCAAGGCGCCTCTATCTATTCAACTACTCAACTTATTGATGCCTCGTCGCAAAAAGAAGGTTGAATTAACACATAAGGGGGTGTCTGAAGAAAGCTCCGATGTTTATGCCAGTGTGTCATAAGGTGTCATAGAGATCCTTGCCATGTGAATCCATTCAAAGTCAACTAGTGCCATGTGAATTAGTGCCAGTATTGCCAATTGAACCAGTGCCAACTGGATCAGTATCAATAGGATTTCGGTGTCATGTGGATCAGTGACAAATAAATACAGAATGAGTCGAAGGAAGTCAATGTAAAGGATTTATTGGATTATGAAAAGTACCAAGATATTCCTGTGTGACACGGTGGCCAATCGCGTAGAGCATCTGCTCGCGGAGCGGGCAGTATAGGATCGAGCCCCGTGTAACGACCTTGGGCAAATTGTTTGCGAACACATGCCTCTGTCACCAAGCAGTATAATTTGGTACTGGCATAAGCAGGGAAGTAAACGGCAAGTCTTACGATACACAGGCCCCGTGTCCAGGACCTTGGAATTCGTCCAATGCCGGCTCAAGGTCAAAGAAAACGAGATGAGCGCCTCACTGACGGGACTCAAGGCCTATGGACCACTCTACTTACTTTACCAAGATATTCATAAAGAGGTCGAGTATACAGACCTACGATTTAATAACATCTAATCTATTAATCTAATCAAATCGATGTTTTCAAAGACATCAGCATCAGACACAACAGTCATTTGGATACACACCTACTATATCGGATATATTGGATATGGTATATCCATCCGAATGTTTGTTTCGTGTACACATAATATATGTCAGATCTTTTGATCTTCGTCTCTTGTATAGCAGCATCTTCGAATACATCTCAGAAGAGCCCACTAGGGTCGATGATTGCTGCTATGAGCAGCAGCTGTCTACAGGCAGACAACGCTTTTGATGTTCCCTTCACAGTACCAAGAAACTATCATGAGAATTAAAACACTGTAACACTGAAGCCAACTGTTCAGCATATTCAATCTTGAATGTAAATACGACAATTTCGCTCTGTCCGTAGTGAGCTACTGCTAGGTTGCATCACATGGTAAGCTACTGTCTCAAAACATTGATGAAATCCACAAGCTCTGCAAAGGCTGCCATTTGAAACAACTTGGTCTTCTCATTTAAGCATCAGAACTTAGGAAGTTATTCCAGGAAAATGGTCCAATGGAATTTCTATACTGTTCACTGTACAATTGGCAGATCTTCGGATTGAGATCCATTCTCTCCCGAACCATCTGCTCTACCCGCAGCAGACAGTCCACCTCTAGTGTACTCATTAAAGCCAATAGTTCCTTTAGTAGGAAAACAACCCAGGAGTCCACAATGCAAAGTTCAAGCCGTTCATCACTGATCGTTTGTTTACTGCTGCAGTCCAGGCAACTTCTTCTGAATCAGTGAAAGTTCAATGTCCTTACTCTAAGCTGTTGTGACTTTACTGCTGAATATCAGAAACGTAGCCTACAAAATGACCTTCACCTAGAAAGAAATTGTGAAGAGAGAGAGAGAGAGAGAGACAGACAGACAGACAGACAGACAAACATAGAGACAGACAGACAGACAGACAGATAGACAGACACAGAGAGAGACAGACAAACAGACAGACAGGGACACTTTCTAGGAAAGCTGGAGGAAATAACCTGTAATTGATGCAGAATGACTCCTGCTGGATATGCATCCCATGTGTCAGAGTGAGAGATGCTATTTCCACACAATGATGTGTGTGTGTGTGTGTGTGTGTTATTTATTCAAAAACCAACACTCCCCATGGACTGTCAGGCTGACACGCATGGGTGCCAGGCTGACATGCGGGAGTGCAGGAACAAAATACAGCTTAGTGATTAGTGTCTTCTTCTCTTTCGTCAGGCATGCGCCTTGGATGAGGCCTCATTTCTGGAGGTTTCTTGGTCCTATGCCGGTTTGTGACCAATCCTCTCCCAGCAGGGTAAGGAACCCGAGGCCTATTTTACCCTTAGGGGTCCTTCCCACACCTCACCTGCCTCTTGCGTTAGCCAGCACTTTCTGGGTTCCTGGTAAGCCTGTCCACCTCCGCCCTAATAGGTGGTTCTTATCTACTGATGGCCTAGCCTCACCACGTCTGTTCCCTCCCCCACCATGAAGAGATACAGGTAGGACTTTGGAAAAGTGATTACAGTGCTCGACTGTCAATCAAGAGTAGAACACCTGAGCAGAAGATTTTTTTAGATTTCTGCATCATCAGCTACTCTAGCCAACCCAGCAGTAGCGTAATGAGTACAATCCCTGTCTGTAGGAATATGAGATGGTAAGGAAGAGGCCAACCGTCTACATATGCCAAGGCTAAGAAAATCAAGCTGTTAGCTCTTCATATGCTTCATCACATCCCAGGCTATCTTAATGGACCTCTCGTCTCATTACTTATTACTTTATGACCCGTCAAAAAACTTTTGACCTGCATTTCAGCATTACATAAGCGAATGAAATTACTAATGTTAATTTTGTAAGTTTCCGTAGTGAATAAACTGTAACCAGTAAAATCTACAAAATGTCCAAATGAAAACTTAGCGAATAAGTTGACACTATATATAAATCGGATTTATTTACAGAGCGTTAGTGTCAGACATTGTTACGACAAGAATTATGGTTTAGAATAGTTATATAAACTTAACTATCTTAATTTTATTATTAATTGCTTATTATTAATTCAAAATCTTATTTATATGATTCTTGATACATATAGTGTACCATAGGCAGCGCTCTTTTTCTAGAAAAATAGGCGCCGGAACTCATATTGTGCTAAGGTTTTGGTTAAGAAAATCAATTTAAACATTAACTTTGAATCTTAATTGCAATAAAATTTACAGTCTCCACTCACCAGAGTAGGTTTTAAAGAGAAATTTAAGAAACCACAAAGTGTTAGAAAAAGCTAGAAAGTTCACATATCGGTCTAATTCCGAAGTTTAGTCAAGTTCTTGTCTAGCAAATTGTCTCAACTCCTTTCCTTGTTTTTAGTATCCTATCTACTAGTATATATCTCTGGCTGTCGACAGTGTCGCCCTCTGAGTAACTTTGTACTTAGTTTGCACCATTATTTCGCGACATTTAGGCCAATGACTAAGGTAACTTTCTAAAGGACCTCTTTTCCGGCTTCAGCAGCCATTTTCTAACGCTGCTTGATGTCCAGCACATACTTTGGGATTGAATATTTTTTAGTGATCTCAGCCGTTGTTGAGTCCTATCTCCGCAAGAGACCTAATACATTATATAAGGCAATAATATTATTATTACTGGCCAACTGTTTTCCCAACAACAGAAAACGAGATAAATTACGCAGTCAAGCAAAACTTACGTCAACTCACCAAAGAGTTATTAAGTTAGCAGGTGTTACAAAGTTGCAATAATATTGTTACTTTACAATTATGAAATATAACGAATCATAATTTAACGAAAGTGGAATTAGTTGTAAAATTTTTAAAGAAATTAACAGAACTGCCGAAAAGAGAACTGTCGGAACGGCGTGTTCTGCCAGCAAAAAGCACTGACCATAGGCATAGTGTGCTTTGCAGATGGAAAATAAAGCATATAAGCTTACATATTTGCTCACTTACTTACTTTCTTCTCTTATGTAGGAGTCCATAATTTTATGAGACTGAGGTTTCGGATTTCTGTTCTGTTCCACCTGCAATGAACGCAAGTGACATCTGTTGTTAACTGGACATCTTAGCCACCATTTGGGCCCAATACGAAGAACATGCCCCCACACAATAAGAGCAAGAAGAGAGAGACTGAAGCAAACACACAGCCACAGAGGGACAGCAGCAGAAGCAGACAGCAAAACCAAGCAATGTGACATGGTTTCCTGGTCTGTTTTTGTGTGAGCATTGGATTACTTTGCCGAAAAGAAGATGTCCTTGAATGCTTGCCAACAGAACAGAAGTATCAGCTATAGGAA
Source organism: Dendrobaena attemsi (assembly GCA_034693945.1). NCBI lineage: Eukaryota > Metazoa > Annelida > Clitellata > Crassiclitellata > Lumbricidae > Dendrobaena > Dendrobaena attemsi. The sequence goes on from JAQFXW010000635.1 coordinate 12,653, forward strand.
ACCAAAGCATCCACGCAGCAGGACTGTTGAGGTGGAAACTGGCAGCGCTTTCCTTTAAGCTCAGTGCATACCTGATGTCTGGGGAAAGGGGCATGGAGAAAATCCATGTCCAGAGCTGGGGGGGATTTGGAACACAAGCCAAGCCTAAGACTTCGAAAACACACCGTCTCACTCACAAGGAATGCATATAAGATGCGAGCCAACGTTGGTTTTGAACTTGACGATAATATCAAAGATACCAGAATGCACGGCAGAGGAACGAGATGTTTATCGGCGGCCTACTCTTCGCCGATATATTTGGCCGAAATATTCACTTTAAACCCACAGAGATGTACGTCACTGATGACACTAAACAAGCCAATGGATACGTACGACTGTAAAGTAAGACAGAATCGTTGAAGTTTGAATAAAAGTATAAAACTAATCTTTATTTATTACAGAAGTTTGTTTAAAAACGTAATCAACTCTCGTCAAGTGAAAAGAAGTAAGAATCTTAAAGCCATAAACTGAAGAGAAATGGACAAAGAGTCAAATGAGAGAGGCCTATATTTGGCTGAAACACTTCAAAGAACAAATTAGAGCGAAATTTGGCAAATATGCCAAAATAGCAGCACATACAGCAACAAATGTGATTTTTTGTGTAATATGCAGCTGGATGATTAGAGCAGCACAAGAGAACTTCTCTGTAACAACGATCCAACTAAAAAGTGAAATCGAAAATGACATCACAGACAGTAGGCAATCACAGTGTTGCTGCTACAGCAACTTCAAAGGATCCAAATTAAATCTTCTCCCTCCGCCTAATAACCGCAAAGGATAATTGCAAATAAACACACAACCTGACTTCTAAGATTTCAGTCTTGATTTGTTATTACCACTGGCTGTCCGTATTGTAACACTGGAAGAATAGACTGAAATCCTCTTTAACCCTTTGAAGACTACGAGGCTTTATTACTTTAATAAGTAATTTAGTCTACTTAAGCTGATCCAAGGGAAACATTGTCTTTTAGCATGCATTTCTATTTATGTTGAGTTTGTAGACATGTAAATATGCATGCACGCATGTATGTAATGTATGTATTGTATGCATGTATGTGGTATGTATTACTATGTATGCATGTATATCGTATAAAAGTATGTATGCAGGCATAAAACCATGGATGTATGTAATGTATGCATGCATGATGTTATTGATGAATAATGTTTATGTAATATGTACACAAATGCAAACTATAGCCCTTTTGCGCCTAACATTATTTTTTAAACTGGCATTAAATCTGATTAATGTGATTATCTTGATACAATTTTCTCCCCCAAATCGGCACACTATCCGACATGACATTGAGGACCACGAAGAGGAGGAAAAGTGTTAAAACTAGTCGTCATAATTATTATGACTGGCAAAAACATTGGAAGCAATTATTGTTTTATGCAGACTGGACAAGTCAGGCATTATGTGTTTACACGTCTTTGGGTTCCTGAAAAACACTTTGCAAAGCTGTTGTTGGCTCTTTGGCGAATATACTGTTTCCAGGCTGAACATTTATCCAATAACAACAGCGTTGGCACAGTTTGTCTTAATTTATAATACATAAGTCAAGCAGGCGAATAGAGGAGAGACTTGGAGTTGTGGATATGTAGTAACCGTCCATCTTCCTCTCTTGTATTCTGTTACAATATTCTGAAAGCTGACTAGAACCACACTTCCATCTGGATCCTCTCACCAGACACTGGTCGCAGCAGCAGAGGATACGTGCGGGCATTACTCACTTCATTTACAATATGTGGCTTCTTCTTCTTCTTCTTATCCAACTATGCCACCGTTGTTGCCTTGAAACACATTGATCAGTGAATTACCTCTTTGCAACTGTCTCAAGTTGGTTTTGTCAGTGAAGGAAGCCAGCCAATGATTGGTTCGACGTTTTCTGCCTCTGCCATAACGTCACATTCCGTTCTCCTCCGACCCTTCAACAGTAGATCAGCAATGCAAAGAAGCCCCCGTCCTTGTATATAATCTTGTTTTTGTTGCAAAAGCGAAGAACAATATGAAAATGATATGATTGAGCCAAACTCTGCTCTTGTGTTTTTCACGGACGTACATTGGCAACCTCACCAGATAATATCTATCTCTACAGCAGGTGCATAATGCACCTTGGAATCTGTCTTAGTCGGCTTCACTGTAGAACTACCTTTGAAATAAATCATGACTTTGTCAACAGAACTGTTCTGCTGTGGTGCATGCTGTACAGCTCTCGACAGATGCGTGTTTTAGTTTGTGAACAAATCGATGGAGCTTGAACAACCTGTTGTGCATAGGATCGTCCGTTTGAACACAGACTCTGCTGTTTGCTCGCACTGTAAAATGCCACCAAACAAACCAAAATCTGTTCTCTTTTTAGAGAGCTGTGCCATCTGAGAAAGTCCTTGAATGCAGTTACTGTTCCAGTGGCCACAGTCTATGAATATTCTCATAGCTAGACACTTTCAACAGTCATTTCAACATAACACGTTTCATCACAAGACTTGTCTCTCTTTTCTGCTTTACATACCTGTTGCAGTAAACAGACTTCCCCAACTAATGTTGCCACGTAAAGGTATGATGTCACCCAGTGCTATAAATTGTAATGTATATCAAGAGATGAAAGCTACTGAAGCTATAGTCCTAAATGTTTTGACAAATCAGTTGCTTTTGCTTGGCAGCCAGCAATCAAAAAGAACTCAACTGCGTAATTTTGCATCAACTTTGCCTTTGTTTATTGCCATGAACAGAGTCTCCGTCCAACTAAAATGTAGTCAATGTAGTAAATGCCTAATATGTACCTTCTGACTTTAATACAGTGTATGTACTTAATTACCTGTGTCAGTTCACACACTCATCAAAACAACATAAACTAAAAAAATGTTCTCTGAACCAATAGGACCCTGGGTTACTGAGGAAATCTGGAGGTACTAGGAGCTCTGAATCGGCTGACGTGAGTCTGTCGCTTTGTATTGCGCCACCAGTGACTGAACAAACTTCCACCGAGTTCACTTTTGTTAGGATATAATGGATTTAGGCCTAGTCAGTAACAGCAGAATTCAGCCAAGTTTGAGAACTTATTGATTAGGGACCTATCTGCCATATGACTCAAATCGAGTCTATTGATCAGCGAATGTTTGCAATACAGTGTGATGCAATCGACGTAAGCCTAGGCCTATCGCTACTTGTGCAACATAATTTCGCTTTGCCTAGGCCCAATTCACTATTGTTTCATATAGGCCTATTATCTTTTAAAATAATTGTCGTATAGGCCTACACACGTCAAAGTATAGTCAGGTGCTAAAACAAAATGAAACTATTCTGACTAATTCCTCTCAACCAAAATTAATGAGTGGATTTCGATGTGTGGAAGCTTACTGCATAGGCCTAATAATTAAAATTACGTAGACCTAAGCTGTGGCTGCGTTGTAGCATTTACAGTTTTATACTTGTTCGCGTTTATGTTAAGAAATTCTTTAATTGGTTGTGCTGTAAAGTCTATCATGGAGTTTGAGGCTTGAGCGTTTGATGATGTTTCTGATGCAGTGAACAGGTGGTGTATTGGTATTGGAACTATCGGCTGCTTTGTTGCTTCTTTCACTTTCTTAGCTGCTTGAGCATATGATATCCTTTCTACAGTCCGTACCTTTAGGATTTCTTGAGTTTTGACGTATACAGGGCATTGCCTGTGTGCTGCACTGTGCTGCTGGGAACAGTTTGCGCATTTCGGGACGGCCATATTGGGGCAGTCCTTGTAAGTGTGGCTACCACTGCAGCGGCTGCAAGTTACATTACTTCTGCATTGATCGAGGGAGTGTCCAAATTGTTGGCATCGGTCGCATCTTCGAGGTCTAGGTATGAATGGATAGACATTGTACCTTTGCCCCTCTATATACACATGTGGTGGAAGTTCCATTTCCTTTGGGTACGCAATTAAAGTAGTTTTGTTGCTTTCTTTGTCCCTCCCTAACTCTGTCATGGAGTTATTTTTGAAGAAGCCATCTGGCAACCATAGACTATGAATCTGTCAACCTGGAATATTATGCCCATCACTGTTCGTCATCTACCAATTTACCAAGCATAAAACAATTTAAACAGTCTTTATTCACTCATTTAATAAACGATCAACTGTCCGTGCAGAGTATGTTTATCGTTTTGCTAAGACTTAGTTAAGATTTAGTAGTGTCATATATGTTGTGTAATGTTTCTTTCGTCATATAGCCTAAAATGTAATTTTAATGACTGCGAAAATGTGAAATGTGAATCGTCGTCATGTAGACAAATGTTTCCTGTATAGGTATCTCAAGTAAGTGGGGCCCAGAACCTTTCTGAGCATTTCACTTGTTGTTTGTACTTACCATGCATGTGATGATGTATGTTGAAAATGGACAGCATCAAAATTGATTGACTTGAATTCACTGAAACAATTAAATGGAGAATAATACGCCCTGCCAAAATGAATGTTATTTCTCTATGCCAAATCACTGTTAACCGTTACCCATAGGTTAATAACCAAATATGTTTGTAGCAGTTTCACGTCTATATCTTTTCGAGTTAATTCGTACATTCGCCATTACTTTTTCTGCATCAAGCGATAGTTGAATTCGTCATTGGACCCACTGAGGTGGAATTCGCCGTTCTTCTGCCCAGCAACTGAAGAAGTCCTTTCTTAACAGCGTCATGCTTTACTGCATAGATGAACGGATTCATGGTAGTGTTAAGAAATATCATAAACAATGTCACATAATAAATCTGAGAATTCGCTGTGTATCCCATTATGCTAAGTAGGTAATAGATCTGATTAGGAGTCCAGCATACAAAGAATGCCACGCAAATTCCAATCATTGTGTAAATTACGTTCATCTGGGTTTTATTGGCCGTAGCTTGTTGGGCTGAAGTATCGTTGTCTTGTTGACCGTGGAACACTTTCATTTGTCCTCTGATCACTGCCAGGATGTGCCAATAACAGTAGATGAAGAGCAAGAGAGGCAG
>JAQFXW010000636.1:0-17659 GCA_034693945.1 Dendrobaena attemsi
ATCGGGACCGCTTCTGAGTAGTAGTGGACTTGAAGGGGCGGTATAGAAATGCACAAATGAATGAATGAATGAATAAATTATATAATCCAACTTAACATTTATGGGTATTCCAGAAGTGCAGAGTAGTATTAGAAATGTGATACATTTATGCTCCAGTCTAATTGTTTCCCTTTTTGACACATTCTGTTTCTTTGCAGGGAGTTTGAGCAACTTGCCATAAAAGTCTTAGAGGAATGTCACCTCACTGATCCAGAGAAGGCTGGTCTTCTGCTGAAGAAAAAGAATCTCATGTGGGGTGGAATGACATGTTTAGAAATGGCAGCTGATGCTCAAGACAGGGTTAAAAACTTACTTACTTGCATTTTTTTATTACTTATGTGGCAAATAAATTACTTACTTACTGACTTACTTACTTACTTACTTACAAAAACAATTTTTACAAATGATGTGAATGGAGTAAGGTATTAGCTACCATCAGAGTCAGATAACTTCATATGCCTTATTTATTATTTTTAGTATCCTTTTTAAAATGCAATTGTTAAGTACCACTAATTTAATGGCAAAGCATCATTAAATGGTGCTAAGCTACTTTGCGTGGAGGACTTGATCACAGTATCCAGCTCACTTTGAGCTCAAGCCTGAACCATTTATAGTTGTGGTTTGGAAAGTGATGCCTGATATGTGTGACTGTCTCTGAAGGCTACCTTAAGATCCGCTCTGTTCATCATCTACAAAGCGTTAAGAATTCTGTGATGAGAGAAGCGGTCTTCAAGGCTTCTCAGCTTCTGACTTCTGGTGAAACAGTTTATACCAGCGGTTCCCAAACTGTGGTCCGCGGACCACTTGTGGTCTACGGGCATGTGCCAGGTGGTTCAGTGACTGGTCAAAAGACCTCTTCTTTGGTCTGAATATATCTCTGCTGAAGATCAGTCAATTATGGTGTTGTGCGGCGGTCCTTAGCTTTTCATTTCTGATTGACTTTGCAGTGTCTGTCTTCCTTTGCAGGCATTCTTGTCCACAGTCTGCTGCCAGAACTCGTTGAATGAGATGTGGCAGAGAGGAATTCAATCTCATTGGATCATGGTAATCATTGATCATCATATGCTGTGCATCAGGTTAATCAGTTCATGATTCTGCAGAAATTGTGGAGTTTTTCAATTCTAAATTCGTTGGCACTTGCTGCATGAATTTATCGATGCTAAGCATCAGTGGGCAGTAACTGTTTCCTATCAGACCAGGCATGCTGTTTAGCCGATGGAGTGTCTTAAGTCTTAACAAATATTATCTGCCTTGTGGCCAAATAATTAGTCACTACAATTTCATGCTGTTTAACAAAATGAACCCTCTGAAAGAACTAGTTTAAGAAAAGTTTGATTAGCCCTAGGGTTGGAGTGCTTTTAAGTGGCAATCTTGAATGAATGCTATATTAATTACTATTGATTGAAACTGTTTTGCTTGATAGTATGACTTGTAGCAATGTAACATTTATTTTACCTTACTCTTCTTTAAAAACAATCCTCTGCCTTCCAGGCTTACTTGTACTCATAAAACCTGCATAAGCATAATTATATCCTCTCTCCTATCTTTATGGCAATCATACTTGGACCTTTACTTGACATCTCTGACTTGCTGCACTGCTGGTGAACCAGCTGGACTGCTGGAGCCCTGAGCTTAATTTTAGAGTGGTGTTATAGAGCTGTGGAGTTTAAGATTAACTCAAGATTGAATTAGCTTACTGGAAACTTTTACAGGTTTTACTGGCTTTGTTCTTTCCGCCGATGATTGCTGCTCTTAAGTTCCAACCCATCCAGGAGGACAGTGACCCCGATGTCACGGATGACCTTCTGAAGAACGATGTGTCTGCAAAACCAATGTCTCTTATTGTTAAGCCAATAGAGAAAAGTGGCTTCCACGTGCAAGGAAGAATGAACGCAAACAGGTTCTGCTGGAATGGAGTAGACAAAATTATGACATTCTACAGTGCTCCGGTCACCAAGTTCTCTGCAAATTTGGTTAGCTTCATTCGTTTTAAATTTGGCTGCAGAATTTGATGAATCTTATGAATTATGGTTTCTTAGAAATTTTATTATTTTAAATTGGTTGAATTAAACTTATGTTGAGAGTGTTCAAATCCAGTATTATTTTTGTAATTGTTAAACTTGTGTGTAAGACTGTGTGTTTCTGTGCATAAAATATGTATGTACAAAATTGTACATAATATGCTTGAAAGAATTTATTGTAATTTCAGGTGACATTCACTCTATTCCTGGTGCTCTATTCATACATTCTTCTCTTTGATTTCCACAAATCAATTGCAGTCACCGAATGGGCAATGCTTTTCTGGATGCTGACTATGTTCGTGGAGGAAATACGTGAGGTAAAGAATGGACTTAAATGTCAAACTTCGTAGGCATTACTTTGCCTTCTATACAAGAGGTCCAAGCCTTGGGACTATCCTCTGACATGAATACTAAATAGTAAGGGTAGACTTGTAAACAATAGGCCGAGCTATGGTCCTATGGTCCTCCAGCCATTTACCTCTGGTAGGCTATACTATAGGGGTGAAGGAGCCGCTATGGCCCGCTAGTAATCATAGTCACATAACCTCATGTATATGAATATACACGGCTTTGAGTTGGTAGGGTGGCCTATTGTTTACCAGTCTGCCATAACTATTCAGTTTTACGTCAGAAGATACTCTCAAGATGAAGGGGCAAAGAAGCCCCTATACCCAGGGTCCGTGCCCGAGTCCTTTGTCAGTATAGGCCTACCTGGTCGGTGTCCGGTGTCCATTGAGGAGAAGACCTATGAACACGCCACAGGCATACACATAGGCATATAGATAGAATGTTAGACAGATGGGAAAGAGACAGGCAGTTGTAGAATTTGTGTGTATATGAATATGCAACGAATTATCTGCATAGCTGTTGACCGTTGATCCAAATATAGCCTGGAATGTACGTATCCCTGTCAAGTCATTCAGTCGGCCTTGTTCTCCCATGAGACTATACTGACCTGGTCAGCTGCTTTGATTGGAGTACACATGGTGTCTCGACCCTCTGTGTACGAGAGGCACTGTACCCCTCCCCCCGCCGAAGATATAGATCTATAATTCATCTCAATAGGTTTGGGGTCCTGTATAGCGTATACTTGTATATCAAAATGCTCGGTCTCTAATCTGGATGGCAGTTGTTCCCCTATAAAGAGAAAGGAGATTAGTTGAATTAGTCTTGGCTTTGACTTCTCAAGTCCTCATTGCTGTTGTTTATGGTATATTCTTACACGCATTTTAGACGTGCTGTGCGCGGTTGGTGGTTCCGCATTGCAATGTTGAGTGTGTTGAAGTTATTGCCTATATGATTCTAAGGATAATAATTATCATTTGCAACAAGACGAATTCTCAACTTCTTTTACAGTAAGAACTTGTTGGCTAATCATATACAGCTGTATCATCTTGATGGGTGATTAGTTGATCAAGGCAAAAGCTAAATTGACCAGATGTTGTAGTACATTTCACACAGAAGTTCTTCAGATGTTTTCAGCTAAGTAAACATAGTGTGTGATTTTAGATGTTCTTTGCTTCTGCTGCTGACACCTTGAAAGAGAAGCTGAAGGAATGGTGGCAGTTCTCCATATTCAATCGTATTGACCTATTGATTTTCATTCTGGCCTTTATTGGCTTCATTCTCCGCTGGTTCCCTGATCAGTTTCAGTCGAGTAAGACAATCTACTGCATCAATTGTGCCTTGCTCTTTGTCCGAATACTACGCTTCTATTCGGCAAGCAGCTCTCTGGGACCAAAGCTTCTTATGATGACCAAAATGGTAGGTAATCTTAAGAATATTCAGTTGATTCATTACTTGTGTATTACACTCTTTCCAATGAGCCTTGCTCCTAATTGATTTGACTTTGATTGGAAGTGCTATAGTGTCCCGGAATGGCAAGAAGGAAATGTGGCCAGCCTAGTCGTGTTCACCGTTCACCTGCCTATGTGTGAATTGTATGTGTCCTACACCCTAGAATTAGCTCCCTCTTTCAGTTCACTCCTCGTTGCTCTCTAGACATCCCGCCACTTCATAGCTCTGTCTTTAGTTAAGTCTCGTTCTTTTTTGCAATTGAAGTGCATGATGACTGTGAAGCCAAACCATTATGTTCTTTGCTTTGCACTGGCTTCTTTTCCAGAAACATATTCAGTCTATGATCCTGAAATTGTCTCTTCAGCCTTCAGCTGTGCTTCATCACTCCCTAGGGACCTGCACATTTGGTCCTATTGTTGCTCATAGGCATGTCTTTCCTACCAGCTGTATTTGGTTTTCTCAAGAGCTGTCACTTCTACAATTTCAATAGCACCTCAAGTCTGTATTTGACAATAATTTCACAGGAGATGCTTGATAGTATAGTCGTTAGTGTGCTAGGCAGTAGTCAGAGGTTCAAATCCCCCACAGGACAGTGATCTTTTTTCAGATTTCTGCTTCAATTAGCCAACTCATCTACGATGAGTACATCGACCATACACTGTCGGTGTGAAAAGACAGCAAGGGAGCGATTTGCTGAGGTTAAGAAAGTAAAGTCGCTAGAAATTCATACCCATGACTGCCTCAGGTCATCCTAAGGTACTGCTCTTCATTTCTTTTTTTACTGAATCATGTCGGGAGTGCCAAGCGCTGAATGGTTTTCAAATGGTGCTTTGCTTAGGTCCGATTACATATACAATGCTACAGTCATTTGCTTATTGATGTTTCTCTTTGTTTTTAGATTAAAGAGCTCTTTCTCTTTCTCATGGTATTTCTGGTGGTCCTCGTTGCGTACGGAATCACCACTCAGACCATGATGTACGGGGAACGTGAACCGTATGGTCTGATCTTCCGTGACATCTTCTACTACGGTTATTGGCAGCTGTTTGGTCAGCTGTTCTTAGATGAAATGCAGGGTGAGAGTTTTAACATTCATGAAGACTTTTTATTTTTAATTGTACTGACATTTCATGTTTATCTTATTGCTGTAATAACCAGTGACGACACGTGGTAGTGTGAAGTGGTGTGGTCGCACCTAGCAGCCACATAAGAAGGATGGCATTTTGGCTGTCTGGAATTTTCTTAGACAAGTCAGGTATTAATTTTAAACAAATTCATATGTAGGTCTATTTAGGCAGCCCACTGTCTCTTTGAATTTTTTTTTTTAAATTTGTGTTAAAATTAATGTTTGCAGTTAGGAACCTATACAGGAGTACATGCCAATAGAAAGCCGAAATTGTACAATAATAATTATTGCAGCTAAGTTAGGACATATATGATTAGGCATACCATCATTAGGGTATACCTTAGAAAGCTTCCCATATCGATCTCTCAACTCCCGGTCTATGATGCGCAGATATGATTATATCCTTGCGAAATGCAAGCCCTCAGAACTGCAGGTCCGGTGCCGCGCAGCACCCTTAGCACCCCTTAATGTGGGCCTGAGCATATGCAACACTAGACAAAATGTAACCATAGGCTAGTAGACAGGAAAAATCCACGTGTCGCCACTGTTGTTTTCGTTAACGAAAACGATAAGTGCAGTTAACGAAAATCAAACGTTTTCGTAGTACGAAACCAAAACTAAAACAAAATTAGGCTCTCAACGAAAACTAAAACGAAAAACGCAACAATCATAACTAAAACAAAACGAAAATAGGGGAGACGAAAACTAAAACGATATTTGGTTTATCAAAACTATTTTCTATAATTATGATAAATAGTTTTGTCCTTGTAAATTTTCCTTAGCCTACTTGTGCGCTAATTAATCAATGACAACGAGGCAATGGAAGAACAGCGCCAATAAGTGAATAGCGCATCTATTTGTATACATGTCACATGTGTGAATGAGAACAAGATTTTGTTACTTCCTGTTTCGTTTATGCCTCCTAATTGTACTCTTGACTTTCTAGAGCGCTACTCGGAGTCAGAGGATATTCAGGAGTCAAGTCCAGATTTTGTTACTTCCTGTTTCGTTTTTGCCTCCTAATCCTACTCTTGACTTGAGTGTGTGAAAAGATGGGACTTCAGAGTTTAGAATGAATGCAGCCTGCAGGTTAACATGTTAAAATTTTATGAGGTGGCTTTGAGGTGTGGTATGTAAGATGAAGAGGTGTGGGCTAAGCCTGCACCAGGATGGCCTCGAGGACACCATAAGACTGCAGAAGGTGTTGTGAGCAATGGCTTGAAGCTTGACAGAGAAGGATCTAGAAGACAAGTAGAATTTGAACCAGACATGGGCTATTAAAACTCTCTAAAACTCTGGGATAAAAGTGCTTTTGATGCAGACTTTGCCATATATTAATGTGTACTTTCCTCTGAACGATGTGCTCTTGAACTTTTATGTTAAACATTGAACAGTGACTGGTAGTTATTTGTTTATAATTAAATTTTGTGTTCAATTAAATTGCTTAACATGCAAATGAAACTATCTAAAACTAAAATGAAAACAAGACTTGACCAAACTAAAACGAAAATTGACTTACTAAAACTAAAACGAAAATTCACTTATTAAAACTAGAACTAAAACGAAAATTCATCATCAAAAACTAAAACGTAAACTAAAACTAATATTCGGAAACAATTAAAACGAAAACTAAAATTGGGACATTATTAAAACAACACTAGTAATGACTGACTTGCCAACATCCACTGTCTTACAGACATTTTTATGATGACTTGTTAAAATAATATGTCGTGTTGTGTAATGATTCTTATGTTTAATAAGTTGTTTTGCCAATTATTTAGCTGGAATTTAGCTGAATTAGTAGGACAATGGAGTTCTTTTTCAGGGTCCGCTTGTGATGGCCCTGATGGTACACTGAGCACTGGTGCACCATGTCCCAACTCCAGCTGGCTGGTGACTGTTCTGACTGTCCTCTATCTGCTCATTGCCAATGTTTTGCTCATGAACATTTTGATAGCTATATTCAAGTGAGTATATATAGACTATTATAAGAGTACCAAATATTTAATTATTTATGTGTGTATATATATATATGCATGTACGAAAAACTGCATATATATGTATTGAAATGGTGACTTGACTTTCTGCTGACTGCTTTATTGTTTCATGTCTTGTTTTGAGCCTGCAACTGTTTTTATGGGAAGTTCAAAGGTGTGAAGTGATGACATGCAGAAACTCAGTTCACCTAGGACATGAAAATGAACACTGAGCTATTTCCAATGTCTGTGTAGCTGGCACATGTCTAACTACTACTACTAGTGAAATTCTTTTTATTTCCAGTCATGTCTTTGATGAGATTCAGTCAAATTCTATTGAGTTCTGGAAATATGGAATGTACTTTCTGGTGGTTGAGTTTGAGACGAAGCCCAGACTAGCACCACCTTTCATCATACTTGAACATGTGTATCTGGTAGTCAAGTTCTTGCTCAGGGCTTCATGTTGCCATGTACAGACTGAAGGTAAGTGCACAAAGCTGATTTAAACAAATTCTAATCTAATATTGATCTGAGTGAGAATGATAGTTTCTTTACTATACTTGGATATGTAATACAGTATTAATTTCACTATTCTTAGCCAGTGAGAGCATGAGTATGACCTCCTCTAATTCAGACATTCATATTTTTCGGGCAAAGGGGAAGAAGGAAAAGAAGAAAACGTGACCGAAAATCGCTTGTAAAGCCACAATAACAACTACAATAACATTGTATATGTTGTGCACCGCAGCCTGCACAATGTTATTACAGGTTTCTTCGGTGTGCCGACAAAACGGCACAGGTCAAAATGGCGCCGACAAAATTGCGCGGCCACATAACGGCGCAGGACATTACGGTGCCGTCATAATAGCGCGAAAATAAGTAGTTCACAATAAACTAAACTACAGTTCAAATCGCTATATCAGTCTTGTAGTTCATAGCGAATGTAATAGACTAAACTACAGTTCAAAACGCTATCAGTCTTGTTCAAAAAGTCCAGGAACAAGAAGTCCAAATGGTAACGTTGCTTGCCAAGAACATGAAGGGGCTGAAGCCGCCTCAAATCAACAGCGAGTCTATGGTGTAACTAAGCTTAAGACGTCAGGCAGAATTTTTGATGGCTGATAAGCTAACAGTGATTACCTATTATTTTTTCTCTATTTGAACATGAAAGGGCTGAAGACCCCCAATCGTCATTCAACATCACACCCTTCACTGTGGCAACCCATTACAGGACATTTGTAGACTTTGTGAAAGTATGATTTATTTGTTGGCTTTACTTACATGTCAATTGAGCGAGTATCATAGTGTAACTAAGCTTAAGACGTGGGGCGGCATTTTATGATGGCTAATGAGCTAACAGTGGCTACCTATGATTTTTTCTATTGAACATGGAAGGTGTGAAGGACCCTCATTCAAAATTCAACATCACACGGTTCACACCCTTGATTGCAGAACACATTAAAGAACTGTGGTGCAAATAACTTTGTACATTTGTGTCTTAATTCTGGTGGCTACTTAGGTACTGTTTTGTACTGCGCCGTATTGTCAGCGCCGTTTTGTCGGGGTACTTTGTATTACACTGTTATGTCGGCGCCATTTTGTCCTGCGCCGTTTTGTTACGGCGCCGGTTTTCACTTATGTACAAAATTCCTACTAAGTAACTGATAAGTGATAGCATCAAGGAGTATAGGCCTACCTATTATTGCTGGTGGCTATTTTGGAGCACATTTTCTTTTCCTCCTTCTACTTCCCTTTGCCTGAAAAAAAACAAGAATGACTGAATTTGGGAGGGCCGCCTCCTACGCCTATGGATGAAGATGGGGAAGCTGACTCTGAGCTCAAGAACTTCAACATGACCTCGATCTTACATCAGCTTATATAGACTGGCCCAAGCCAACCTGTACTCAACAGTGATTGTCCAAGAAGATTCGGATATGAATGCGTACTTGAAGGGATTTTAATCGTGAATGGTTCAGAAGTCATCCTAGGTTATCTTCTTCTTGCTTCTCCTCCATCAGTTTCCTGATGATGAGGCCTCTGCGAATTTCCTCCAGACTTCTCTGTTTCTGATGTTTTCTTTCTCTTCTTTGACATTATCCATTCGTGTTTATCGTCTGCCCTCCGCTCCTTACTCCTTCGAGTATAAGCCATTGTTGTTCTTTTCATTCACCTTTCTAAGTCCTTTTTCCTCTCTACCAGTATCTATTCTGCCCCTATATCTTTTCTTTACTTTTCCATCTGGATTGATTTTCGTAGGGATTGCTTGATCACTTTGTCGGGTGGTGACCAGTTCTCTCCTGGCAGGGTAAGGAAGCCGGTGGGTCTCTTCTGACCTCTTACGCCTTGAGGTGTCCTTCCAACACCTGCTGCCTGCGTTAGTCAGCCAATTTTGGGGTTCCCGGTCAGCCTGTCCGCCTCGCGTAACGCCCTAGGAGGTACTTCAGCCAAAGCCTTCTTCTCTGACGGCATAGCCCCACCAGGCATTCCCTTACTTGGCTGTTCACCCCCACCACGTTGAGGTGCAGGTCGGACATGGAATTGGGGAATGTTGCAATACCTGCTTCCCAAATAGGTATTCATGGAGTGTCAAGTTGCTTGGTACATTGCAGAGTTTCCGAATAATTATAGGCCTACCCGATTATACTTTTCACAAAAAGAAAGTTACTGGTCAGGCATAGCCAGTATACCGCCTATGTGCCTAATGCAGAGGCATAGCTCAAACAGTTTTCGGGAGGGTTTCCACTGACTGTGGTTGGAAAATTAAAAATTTTCATCTAAGCACATAATTTCTCTTTACAAAATTTTAAAAATTTCTCTTGGGGCAATTACACTCGTAAAGTCCCACATAAGTCCCAATAAAGTCCCAATAAACTAGCCAAATGGACTGTGATTAGCCTATATCCGACCTCATCATACTTACTATTCTGGATTTATTTTTTCAGGCAGAAGTAAAGAATTGCCCCTCCTTACCCTGCAACTGAAATCTCCCCTATGCCTATGCAAACAACTGTAAAAATATACGAGTTGAAATTCTGAATGTAGCCTACATATGAAAGGCACAAATGCAAAGACTTTGAATTTATATTATTATAGTCTTATAGTTTAAAATAAATATGTAAGAATAAAAGAGGCATATTGTTGAATAATTCACTAACTGGCTACTATAAACTGTGTGTCCTAAAGGTAAAATAGGCCTACATTCAGAGATGTGATGTAATAAAGACCGAAGCTCTGTTTTATGAACAGGAAGATTCAGATTGAAGTTTTTAACCCTCTTGCAACAAACATTGACTGATTTATCGATTTATATCTTGTCTCACTTCTGTTGACAGAATCAGAATCTTCGAGCATCAATGAGGTCCTCGTAGCTATGGAAAGAGAATGTCGCAAGCAGTACCTGCAGAAGCAGAAAAACTCTGAAAATGAGAACTCACAGAAAAAAATACGATTCATTGAATCTAGGTGACTTCTTCCTTCAATCTACAAATTGATAGTACAATTAAACGATATGATAGAGAATATTAGGGATATTCACACAAGGCCACTTGAAACAAATTTGAAATTTTTATTAATAGCAGGTCTGATGAAATAAAGTCATATTTGTGTTGATGTTGGTTGTGGCTTTTCTTTTGACTGGCATCTGATATAATTAGAAATACCAAGCTTACTGAACATGCAAAAGACGAAATCCTACCTCAACCTGTATGGCTTTGTGTGTTAGTCAAATTGTGTCATATCCGTAGCACTTTGCATTTAGTTTTTTATATTCATGGAACCGAAATTCATTTTTATAATAACGGGTACTTTCGTCTTATTAGTTTCGGCGTAAGAAATGTTAAAATACATTGACATGGAAACAGCTCAAGATTTCATTTCATAGGAAAAGATAATTCGTCCTATCCATCTTCGTTTTAGATTAGTTGCATTGTATTATGAGACGTAATGAGTATCAGTAAGAACTTTTTATTTTCGTAATGTTGACATTAGAGTGAGTTTGCTATTAGTGTATCAGCTGCATTATTAATTTTCAGGTAATATTTACATATCGCAGTTGTTTAATTTAATTTAGAGTTGATGATGTGGCCAAAATGCTTGAAGAAGACCGAATTTTGGAGGAGCAAAAGCACTTTGACCTGGAAGGACCTCTGACTCCGCGACATCGGTCTCCTAATCCTTCCATTCATGAAGCAGATCTCAATGCTTGGCTCATCCAGGACAGAATGAATTATTCAGCTGAAGACGAAGCAATGCCTTCGAATTCTACACAAACATTGATTCAGTCCATTGGAAATGACTTTGTCAAAACTAGAGATCCAGTTGAGGATGTGAGTTTGAACTTCTCTCTATCTTAATTGAACAGTTTTTAATCTGCAGAGTTCCAGATCATTCTGATCGAACTCGAGGTGTTATTTATTTTATTTATTCACACATTTCTATACCACCCCTTCAAGTCTCCTACTACTCAGAAGCGGAAGTTTTTGAGTAGTAGGAGTTGACCCGATCTCTCAGTTGGTGACCCGACAAAAGCACGCAGACAAAACTGAAAAAAAAGGTTTAATATCTAAACAATTAATAACACCATAACTGGTTCATAGGAATGTCATAATTAACGGAAATCTTTTAGTCGTAATGAATCTAATAGGCTACTTTAAGAAACAAGGATCTACATGATTAAAAGAAATTAATATTTAAAGGTAGTTAAAGCTGAAGCGAGATGAAGGATGAAAATGTAGTTAAACTAGAAAGTGGAATGAAGGATGTAAATGTGTTAGGTAACTTAGCAGTAGGATGAAGGATGAAAATGTTTATAACAAGAAGCGTGATGAAATGCTGGTAGTGCAAGTATAATTATCATGTAGCTGTGCGCTTTTGTCTTTGCGCTTTTGCTACGGCGCCCTCTCAGTTTTCCTGTTATTTCTTTTACAACTTTTGTCTCTGTTATCTTAAAGCAGACGTTCATCGACCGCAGGGCATCATAGAGATGAGCTCTGATTGACTGATTGATTGATTAATATCCCTTCGTAATAATAGTCCTAGTTATAATATGATAATTATGAGATTGCAGGATGAAAGATGAAAATGTTGTAGGGCAAAGTGAATCAGGGACAATAGAATGTTTTATAATCTAATAATTTCAGCAAGTTGAAAATGTGTAGCTATATCAGCCAAATGGTTAAGAACTCTGAGAATTGATCGTGTAAAAAGTGGATGTGCAATTGTGTATGTAGCCTATGTGCATTGAGAATGCCATGTCTGTTTGTTGCAGAAGAAGTCACTTCTGAATAATGAAGTGCATTACACAGCTCAAAGTAGAATCTCACGTCCACAGGTTTTTGTGGAGATGGCAAGTGATGATGAGGATCTGAAGGAGTTACAAGTTGTCGAGAGAAGACACAAAAGAACGACCGACAATGGTCGTGGCAAGAGGTCTTCTGAATCAGCTAACGTGCAGAACAATCTGGACAAAAGCTTAACAACAAGAAAGGAAACATCGATGTCATGGGAGAAACATATTTTACAAGATTCTGACGATGAATATGGTGGTGACAAGCATTCGTTCGATCAACCATTTGCATCTTTTGTTCCCAAAACTACAGAAAATGCAAATAACTTTGCTGGAATGAGTCAAAGTCTGCAAGGTATTGAGAATCGCATTACAGGCCTTGAAGGTCACTTATCAGATGTCGTGTGTCGTCTGACGAAGATTGAAGAAAGGGCTGAAAGATCGCTGTACAACATTGAATCGTTGCTTCGTAATGCTGTATTCTATCAGGGCATGAGGAATCCTGTGGGTCCTGACAATAAAGGCTTCAGTACATGAGGATGAGATCACAAAATCTATTTATGTTAGGTTCTTTGACTGATATAGCAATTTGTGTTTTCCAGTCAGAACTTGTATGTAATTTTTACACAAATTTAGACTGATATAGCAATTTTTATTTTCCAGTCAGAACTTGTATGTAATTTTTAGACAAATTTAGCTATCGAACTCTGAGGAACATATTATTACGTTCCTCGCATCCAGAGAAACCTAATTTTTTGGACGTATTATTATGTCCCTAATAGTCAGTATATCAAGAGTTCATCCTTTCCTTTGTGATTAAATTGAGCAAATAACGAATAATGAGAAAAATACAGAACATGACACTGATGAAGAAATGACAGATTTTTGCTGACACAATCATGCCCACAATGTTAACTGCTCAACCAATTAGTCTTATTTATATTTTAAACTAAATTATTGTGTTCAGTCTCTTGTACGATACAACAAGCGCTGTGATAGAAGGGTAGCACCTCAACCTTAATAACCTGACAATGCATTTGGAGTTTTGGCATGAACAGTGTTACGCTTCAGATTCGCATTTCGGAGTGACCTGATGGGCATTAGAAATTTTGTAAATGATTACAATAAGGTGATCAGGGTATAGCCAATACAGTGTATGTTACTATTAAGGATGCACTATAGAACTTGCGTACAAATATTGATGTTATATTGTGATTAAATGCATGCAGTAATTTAGCTTTACACAAGACATTGATCTTTTAGTGACGAATAGTGTTTACTTACTCAAGTAATACCAAGTATTGTTATTATTTTAATCTTTGTAGTTTCTGACTAAATATATGTTGCATCAAACTGTTATTATGACTTTTTAGGTTCAATTTACAGAGCGATAAACAGAATCAAATGTCTTTGCAATTATACTGTTATTTGCCAGCAAAAATAATTTTTGTGTGCCATTTACTTATCAACAACTCGTGTGCCACAGATACTGGTTTTATGTAACAATCAGAGTTCCTATAATTATAAGAATGTATTTGACGTTTATCTTAGGAGTAGAGTTCTAGAACTCCATTGGAGTTTAAAATTGAGCTTCTATACGTTGCTGCTTGTTTTTAGAATTTATTGTAATATATAAGTTGTTATCTGAAAATAATGTGACATTTTTTGTGACTGTGAATTGTGATGGTTTACCAAATGCTATTATAATATTATGCTGTATTAGTTATGGAAATACGATGAAGTTCTCCTACCTGCTACATTAATTATAGAAATATGATGAATAGTTGTACATTAACAGACAGGACACATGCATTTGATCACAGTTATGCTAAAGGTTTTTATTGTTCATTAACCGTCTTTATATTTAACAGGTGAATTTGGGATATTTTACAGAGAATACCGGTGAAGCAGCATTCACAGATTCTTAGGAATTGTAGAGAATTGCTTGATGATTAACAACTATAGTTATTTACAACCTTTTTATTGTAAAACCACCCTAATTAAGATTCTTCTTGAGCCTTTGATGAAGACAGAGGTTAGTTTTCTATACATTTTGGTGCACGCTCATTGCTAATACGGGAAATGGTTTTATTACTGCAAGCTATCACTTGTAAGGCTAAAAATGACCTTTTGCGTATTTGATCATTACTGGTATTTGCTGAATAAGAATTTGAAGCTCTAAAGTGCCTTTCGATGTCCAATGTCAGCTGCAACTGTTTTTATTGTACATTTGCATTTTACAGTTTTCTCAACATCGTGTGGATCTGTGTTGTTGAGCCTTTTCTTTTAAGATGTTTTTTGTTATTTTACTTGACCCCTTGTTTTTTGCAGTAGTTAGTTATTTGTTGCTTACATGATTTGTTAGAATTTTTAGGCCATTTGCTTTTATATTGTTGATATACCATAAAGCCATATTTTAATGTTGCGTCTGATAAAGAAATATATATTGCTCATTGTTAGAGTGGTCATTTCTTCGGATATAGAGTTAATCATTCATGTGGCTATGACTACAATGGATTAATTCCTATTTATATTATCCAATTTTATTTAGTACGCCTTATGAACTATGCAGAAAATAATAGTGAGGTTGCATACTATAAGCTGTATTGTAATCATAACAGCATAATTTTATTGTAATTGCATCATTCCAAGAGAAGTTTGAAAGGTGGTTCTACTCAGCAAGAAAGGTCTATGGAAGTTTCAACTGAATGGAGAAACAGGCCACTGTGTTACAGTAGAGTGACCGCGACCTGATTGTTTTTTCAAATTAGAATTTAAGCTTAGGTATAATATACAGGGTGGGCCATAAAAATGACCCGTACGACTTTTGCCAATATTTTCGTCAGAAGGTAGGAATATTTAAATAAAATTTACAAGCTTAAAGGGAATTCATATAATTGCCATATTTGACCAAAATATTTCAAACAGAACAAAAGTTATTCTACTTTTAGTGACGTCATCCACTGTTTTTTAATATCTCAAATCATTAAACAGTATTTTGCTAATAATTTCGCCAAAAGTACAAAATCTATTAATCTAATTCTACAGGCTAAATGGTAATTCATAGTTACGTATAACGACCAAATTTTACCAAAATGTTTCAAATGAAATAAAAATACAGCCCTTTCTCTTGTAACATTTGTTATGCTACACCTTTCTGAATCATCAGAATACAGTAGGTGGACTCACTAATAGTGCTGTAACTTTTGTAGTGTTTGAAATATTTTGATAAAATTTGGTCTTTATGTACAAATGGGAATTACCTTTAAGCCTGTAACGTTTCATTAAAGGATTTATTTTTGGCAAAAATGTTAGCAAAAATCTGTTAAACAATATTTGAACCATCAAAGACA
The DNA here is from genome assembly GCA_034693945.1 of Dendrobaena attemsi. Classification (NCBI taxonomy): domain Eukaryota; kingdom Metazoa; phylum Annelida; class Clitellata; order Crassiclitellata; family Lumbricidae; genus Dendrobaena; species Dendrobaena attemsi. Next base: position 15,594 of record JAQFXW010000636.1, read on the forward strand.
CTGGATGACATCACTAAGAGTTGAATAACTTTTGTTGTGTTTTAAACATTTTGGTTAAATTTGGCAGCTATACATAAATATGAATTGCCATTCAGCCTGCAAAACTTTATTTAAAACTTCTCATGTTTGATGAAAATATTGGTAAAAAATGTAGGGGGTCATTTTTATGGCCACCCTGTATATATAATATATATTGTTTATGAATTATTTAGTCAACACTCAACAGACCACATCCAATTACAATGCAGGGCCGATGGAAAAAAATAATGATAAGAAGATAATATAAAGAATTCCATGGCAAAGGCCATAAACTGCAATCCGCATGTGATTCCTTTAGTTTCATTTGTGCAGGAAGAAAAGTCAGTGTCCTATAAGCCTAAAGGCTGCTTTGGAACTCTGCACCTACAGAAGTTATGTAAATGTTGTATAATCTAATTTTCAACTTCATTCTCTCCAGAGTACCATATTAGTCGAAATATCCAATTTCATTCATGAAGAAAAACTTATTTTAAAAGATCAGTTATTGCTATCAATGCATATAACCAAAGTGCCATCAGAAAGAATTTTCAGTTTTTGATGCTGGTCTTACAGTGGCTACAATAGAATTTCGTTACTTTTCAAGTTTGCATTTCATTTTCCCAAAATCATGGTTTTTTCCACCTCTTGATTGTAGTAGACCTAATAATAGACTCCTACTATATCAAGTCTAAATTTCTCAGTCTCTGACATAAAGGCCTCGATTGTGAATCATTAGGCTCCCTATATGATGTACTGAGTCACTGGACATTTGGAGGCTTAGCTTAGTAAGTAAGTCAAGTCAATTAGTTGTTTCACAACAGAAATGAACCAGCCCTGCAGGTTAGGCCGACTATCGTATTGAAATATGCGTGCTTGAGTTCAATAATGGTTACACATACATGTCATACATTTGTGACAGTTTGTTGGATGCAGTAAAGACAGCATGCTTATTTACTTTGTCCATCTGTAGCGATCGTTGAGTTCGTTGACCATGAGTTGACTACACAACCGAACGTCTACTTACTTGCGTAGAAGCACGAAGCCCCTAAAGTGACATAGTAAAACTATGTCACTTTAGGGCCTCCGTATAGAAGCCATAATTATGCAATGCCTTCGATAGTAGTTGCTCAGTGATTTCACTTCTTGGAATATTTCCCAACATCTTTGGGATCTCGCAGATGTACTTGGAATTTTCTTATAGCAGTTTTGGAATGTTACTAAATGTATGTATGTATGTATGTATGTATGTATGTATGTATGTATGTATGTATGTATGTATGTATGTATGTATATTCATTTAATGCAAGAAAACACTCTGACAATAACGCAGAATATGTTAACAAGATAGTAACTAAATTAAAAGAAGTAGTTTAATAGTTTAAATAATAATTGTCTTTAGGCCTATTTATAGTTTCTTTTTAGAAAGTTAATATATATTTTTGTACAGGGATCTAAGGATTAATTGTGAGTCATCTTTTAGAGGAAGTGTGTGATTATGTACTCTGGGACTCAATTGCTGGGTTGAGGGTGGTTGGAGGTGAGGAAGGAATTGATATAAGACATGAATAGGATTACGCAAGATTGAGAAGAGCAGTTTTGTATCAGCTGTATCTGCTAGTTCAGATACTGTTGGGCTGGTTTTCTCAATGTAGCCAAGGCGTCTAGCTCTTCTCAGTATCTTTTCCAAGCGTTCTTTATCAGATGCTATAGCCCCCACCAGGATGGGGAAGAATAGAACAGCCTGGATATTATATTGTAGTTGCTTTAGTAACACTGTGGACTGATGAGGGTGGGAGACCATGGGCTTTAAGATTTCTAATTGCATAAAATGAAGAGGAGCATGTTGAAGTGATGTGATCCACGTGGGAATTAATTTTAAGGTTGTCTTGGACCATCACTCCAAGAACTTTCATTGATTTTACCACAGTATATATAATTACACAGTACGTCGACTCACATTGCTGCCTGTTAACTATTATTTGTTTCTAAAAATAGCTGTTCTCCTAAAAATAGCTGCACACAACTCCATTCTGGAACATTATAACCCA
>JAQFXW010000637.1:0-17652 GCA_034693945.1 Dendrobaena attemsi
CTCTATCTTGGCACGATCTGCTAAATTCCCTATAAAAACACCGGATGGAGCCGCTGGTAAAAGTAACGCGATATCAGTATGACCAAGATAGATCGACTCTATCTATACGTAGGCCAATCTTAATCGTACGCTTCTCGTGCTGATTTTAAATGATAATCTAAAGAATTTAGTGTTTTTTTCTTCTGAAAATTACGTTGAAATCATGTTGTCATAATCCTAATAACCAAATATTCAAAAAATAAATAATAAAATAAAAATACTAATCTTTATTGTTGTATATGACACAGTACTCGCTCTGTTACTTTTAAAACACCCTCTTTAAGGTAGTATTACACTCTATGTTATAACGCCATTTGCTTTCGTAGTAAATATCCGAATTGCAGTGGTATGACCTTATCCACAGTTAAAACAGAATAGAATTTATATTCGTCAATTTTAACAGAAATATATATTTTTTACGAGCACGCAAAATATATGTGCAATTATAGGCCTACAAGAGTTATAGGATATTTCAATTTCAACGTTCAGAGACTTACAAATTCATTCTGGACATTTATATAGCGCCTCTTCAAGAAACTACTCAGATGCGAAAACGAACAAATGCAAGAGTCCTCCTAATATAAAGTGAAATTAAATAGTTGTTCAGTTGAATAGATGCTACCATGATAAACGCAATATGTGCATGAAATTATATTCACTACTTGGCGTTATTAGTCGCACTAAATATAATATAATTATTATAAAAAGTCGTTCATTAAAATAGCCCGTAATTTTTTACGGGTTACAGCTAATTAAACACAATGATAGAGCGATTAGCTGAGACAAGAGGGAAACAATATACGTCTATTTCAACGCCTATCCGTCTGTTTCCAGAGGCACAATACTATTTTGTGGTGGCATTTAGAAGTACGAAGCTCTGAACTCCCAGACATTGATAAACCCGTTCACAATTTAGAAATATATACAGTCAGAAACAGAGCGAGAAAATAAGAAGCTAATATAACATTAAATACACGTAATCCTATTTGCCAGCAGTATTCAGTTTGCTACTCACTATTAATTAAGTGATGTTAAAAAAATCTAAGTATCAATGCATCATGTATGTCGCTGAGCAGATGTGAGCGAGAAATTGTACTCACTGTGCTTAACTAATAACTGTCTAAGTTGACGAGTTGCACTTTATTGTTACGTTTTTCGTTGTATTGCTAAAATGCACTGCCAACCCCACTCATGGATGAAGTAGGACACTGATAATCTTTATTGTATTTTACACAGCAATCGCTTTGCTACAGTTATTAAACACCCGCTTAAAGTAATTAGAGCATTTTAATAACTATTGCGGAGTATTTTAAACATCATGCATCATAGATCACGAGATAAATCTTCGGTTCTTAGGTTAGTTAATCTTAGGGTAATCACAGGTATAAAGTTCTGGAAGAAAGACTTTAGCACAGTTTCAAGATACACGGAAACCTTTAAACAAAAATCTTACGTATAAGGTTAATGAAAAATGAATTGTTTGGTACAATATTTTAGATACATGGACACCTTCTAAGATAAATAAGAGATTCAATATATATGTAAATATATACGCAAATCACGGTGCAAGTGCAAACTTTTCTAGTATGTATTGGGAGTTGCTGCAACGTCAAAACTAAACCTGTTACGCTGCTGTTGTTATTTGCCGACTACTGCTGTGAGAATGTACTGTAGCAAAACTTGATTAATGGATTGAAAGCCTTACAACGTATTACATATTGTTGGATTTCGTTGCATTTTATACAGTAATGTACGGTTGCGTCGAGTTGCATTTGGCTGTACTGTGTTGTTGACGGTGTTGCATCGTGTTGCCATGTTTGTTGTTGCAGAATGATGGTTTCTCACTGTTGCCCTACTTCGGTCTGTGGTTCGTCGTCATGGCATCAGGTGGCGCTGCGGATCGCCTCCAGAGCCACGGAGTCCTAAATACGGGGACGACAAGGAAGGTCATGCAGGTCATAGGTCAGTGGCCGCTGGCACTTCTTCTCTGTGCCTCTATCTCTCTGGCTCTGTCTGTCTGTCTATCTGTATGTCTGTCGTATGTCTTTTGTCTGCCTCCCTGGTTTGGAGATGCCAATTAGGTCTTTCTCCGGCATACCTGCTTGACTTATGTCGGCCGGTGTTTTGGGCTGGCGGCGGTCGCTCCCTCCGCTCGGCACAGAGGGGTTACTCTCTGTCCCATTTGCTCGGACTGTCACCAAGCAAAGCCGTGCCCTCTCTGTTGTGGGCCCGGTGACATGGAACTACCTCCCTTCTGAGTTACGGCTGCTCCCTAGAACTCACTCTGGCCTGTTCTGTAGTTGGCTAAAAACTGTTCTTTTTACCGTGCTGGAGTCGGGAGCACCTCTGAGTAGTTCCACTTGAAAAGGTGCTATATAAATTCTCGAATGAATGAATGTGTCTATGTTATATTAAATTGCCTTTCTCTGTCTTTCATCGGCGAGTATAACTCCGACACACCTCCAAGCTGTAGTCGGGACCGCCTCTGAATAGTAGTGGACTGTAAGAAGCGGTATAGAAATACACACACATATACATACATACAAGTGTACATGTGTTATTTTTGGCTTTTCTCCAGTGAATCAATTCAATTTATCCCATCCATCACTTTGTTTTTCCAGCTATCTTAGGGTGTCCATTATCAGCCGGATTTCGTTCCGATTTGGGTGCGCCCTTTCCAACCTATGCGCTGTTCTTACAAATTATTGTATGTATGTGTGTATGCATATGTGTATTTCTATACCGCCTCTTGAAGTCCACTACTATTCAGAGGCGGTCCCGACTACAGCCCGATGGTGTGTCGGAGTTTCACACGCCGAAGCGCTTCAGCAATTGTGAGTGAAAGACTTGCTAAAGGTCCTTATGCTGTGGATGGGATTCGAACCCACAACCTTTCGGTTGCGAGGCGGCGACCGTGACCACTACACTACAGAGTCCTTTGCGTGGCAACAAGATATTTTGCGGTCAAAATTCTATGTATGTTTGTCTTTTTCTTTATTATTTTGGATTGTAATGAAAGATGCTTGACTTGACCTCATTTGAAATAGGAACAATCATTCCGGCGAGCATGATAGCCGCCATGGGCTTCATCGACTGCAGTCAATGGCAAGGCCCGATCTCTTTCCAAACGATTGGTCTGAGTTTCTGTGGCTTCCAGTACAACGGATTCCTCGTCAACCATCTCGACATCGCGCCCCGCTACGCCGGTATCCTGATGGGAATAGCAAGCGCTATCGGGTCAACCGCCAGCTTCCTCGGTCCATATCTACACAGCGTCGTCAAGCAAGTAACGGAGGTACCGTACCGTTCAATCAGTCTTAGTTTCATCAGTTTAACGACAGCTTATGACAACAAAGGCCGTTGCCGTCGGGTAAGAAAATTGTTAAGCGTGTTTCAGCTTTTATTTGTCTTATGACAACAATCATGATATTTGTTAGGCTTGTTTCAGTTTGCTCTTGAAGTTAAAAACGGATGCTTCACGATAATCATAAAAGACGAAAATTCATTTATATTTGTATCTGTGATGAGTTTTAAAGGTGCTTAGTCGAATATGGAAAAGATTGATTTTGTGTTTTCACTATCTTATTTATTTATTTAGTAGCATATTTCTATAACGCCCCTTCAAATCCATTTACTACTCAGAGACGGTCCCGATCACAGCTCGAAGGTGTGTCGGAGTCAACACGCCGAGCCGCCCCAAGCAATTAGGAGTGAAAGGCTTTGTTGTCCGTTATTATCGTGTTGCTGGAGCAGCAAGAAAGTCGCCGCCTTTCGTTTAAAGGGTTGCGGGTTAGAATCAAATGCAATCCACATTTGGGAACATGGAGCAACTGAATGCGTGGTGGCTCGGTGTGAGAATCGTACCCGCCATCCCACTGCTGCACACACTCCCCATTATCATGGGGCCAGGGTTAATGTTAGTGATGCTTCTGCGGTTCAAAACTACCTACGTATGTCACCGAAGCGTTTACATGTTCAGTCGTAGCTTAGTGATGCCTGCCTTGTGCTCCGAGGGTCTTCTTATCGACCCTGGGGAGACAGGCTGCCGCTAGATGTCGGTTTGACGCTGCTACATAAAAACATTATTATAAACATTATTATTATTATTATAAATACATTTACATGTAAGCTTAATTTGGACACCTTCATAGCGGATGACTCTCATTTATATATATTCCGTTGTAAAAACGAAAATAATGGGCATTGTCTTTGGATGACTGATATAACGCTACTTGCATTGTATGTAAATATCATTGTACATTATGAATTGTCGTCAACGCCTGTGCTGCCATACGACGACGTTTTAAACTTTTGAATAATAATAATAGACACAAATGGATTATAAATGGATATAAATGGATTATAAAAACGCGTTGAAATACGCTTGACCAATTTTTACCCGACTACAACGGCCTCTGTTGTCATAAGCTGTAGTTAAACTAAAGAAACACACACTATGATAAGCAATAAGCACTTTGCTGGCTAAGCCCAGACTAAGGCATAGTTGAACTTTCTGACGCAATCGGTTTTGATATCTCATTGGGAGAAGCTAATTAAGACGCACGTTGTATACATTCATACGTGTGGGGCGTGGTTATGCAAATCTCAGATCTCGTATGCTTCGCGTCTCTCCTGTATCTAATAATTAACGTGCGAAGCCGATGTTCTTTCCAACGACAGTTAAGCTAAACAATAGTTAAACACTTCATCAATTTGAAGAAAAATATACTTCAATGTTTACCGCCGCAAAAATGACGTTCTGAGAATTATTCTTGCTTGCAGATTGATAACACCTTTGTATTTATTCTCAAGAGCTGTATATAAGCCGCTTTGCGTTCTTTTTGTTCGATTTTAGTACTTGCCATTAACCTCCCAGTAAACATTGTACTGATTCACTGGTCGAAAGATGACCTTGTGTAATTAATTATTCTGGTGGCTTTGTGGCTGACTTAATAGGCTGTATATATTTATTTGGCAGATCGACCTAGAAAGCCGATAGCTGATTGGTTGACCTAATAAGCTCAGTGCTGATTGTTTGGCCATATAAATTAATATAATTATAGGATCAATAAAAAGAGAGGAACTGGTTAATTGACTTACTTACAGCAGCAATTTAGCATCCATTCAGCCAATTTAAAAGTTTCGTACACCTCTTCATGAGCGCTAAAAATCAGAGATACTCTGAGGATTTCTAGGAATTAGGATAAAGCTAAATGTGTACAGGCTGCTCAAACAGCCTACCTTGTTCAGGCTAAGCCGAATGAATGTTGCGAGAGCATCAAGTATGATATACCTACGGACGGCAGGGATAATCTGCTCTGATAGTAAGGCCTGAGCAAGTTACGGTATTAAAATTCAATATCCAATTTTTTTCTTGTTGTTCAATGGAGCGATTGCATGCATAGAGATACTTATAGCTGGAAATATCATCTGATTTGGGTGTCTATAAGTATTCTATTCTATGCTATTTATGGAATTCTTAAGCGCCTCTTCCAGTACAAAGTAATCAGAGACGCTCCCACTTTGGGGCGTTGTAGTGAAGTGGTGAAGGTCGCCGCCTCGCGACCGAAGGGTTGCTGGTTCGAATCACACCCACCGCGTAGGGACCTTTAGCAAGTCCTTCACTCGCAATTGCTCAAGCGCTTCGGTGTGAAACTCCAACACACCTTCTGGCTGTAGTCGGGACCGCCTCTGAATAGTAGTGGACTGTAAGCGTGGTGTAGAAATACACACATACATGCAGTGCGTTGGGCTCCGTGAAAAAGATAAGTTTTAGTGTCAGAATAGTTTCGTTTGCGAAGGAAATATTGTTTAACACCAGTTTTTCATCAGTTTACCGACAGCTTATAACAGCAGAGGCCTTTGCGTCGCAACAAGATATTTTGCAGTCAATAGTCTTATACTTCGCGTAATGAGAGCGCTGGTCCAGATGCTGAGTCGTGATCTGACGGCATGGCATCGAGCCCCACACAGTGCAGTTACTTATTTAAGTTTCTGTTAGCTGTTAATAGCGCTTCTCTGCTATTTCGTGTAAGTTGGAAAATAAGATCGCCTACCCCACCACCCCCCTCCACTCATGGGTTGGAAGTACCAAGGGCGTTCCAGCACTTAGGCACTTAATATAAGGCGAACCTGCTGTATAGCCGACCAGGGTGTCGTGATATGCGGACAGTATTTCAATCAATCAATCAATATCTTTATTGTTCACTGAGACAGAACAGCTATGCAACACGGAAGTAAACAGTAAATATATAAATGCAGTGAAACAATGGGAAACCCCAACCGTTTCGCTAACAGAGGCAGCCCAGTTTTCAGCTTTAAAGTAACCAATGGAGAAACATTTATGTTGTCCTATAACCTTTCCGTGAAATTTTTTCCAATAGGCCTACTTAACTATGTCTTAGCTAAGAACACCAAGGTATCCAGCGCTTCGAGCTACTATAGGTATCCTAACGTAATGTAATATTTACAAGGCTGTTCAAGTGGTAAGAAAGCATTACAACAGTTTCAAGCAACCCTAACTATACATACACTGTACAGTATACAGTGGTATCAAGTCTTCACAGTCAAAATCCTATGTTCAAAAACACCTTAACTATACATTTATAATACGTACCCCTGTGGCAGGGTAAGGGCTCCTTCTTGCTGGCCCAGAGAATTCAGATGATAAACGCAGAAACTCTTCATGATCGTCTGCATGTCGGGATAGTTGAAGAAGCCCTGGAAACAGGACGTGCCTACGAACGTAAAGAACACGCGTTCAACTCACCGACCGACGAATTTCAAATGAGCGAAAAAATCATCGAACGATTCAAAGACGATTAGAACAAACAGAACGGTCGAAGATTGTTCCGAAACAGGATTTAAACTGCTATGCTATAGTTTTCCAGACGATGCAACGGTATTTTGACACTATTTGGCAGTCAGTAGTCCACAGGACCAAGAAACCTCGATAGAAGGTGTGGCGTTTTGACGTGTCAACACCGACCTAGGACGTATGCTAAAACTGCTTTCTTCCGCACGGCCTGGGAACGCCTCCGAGTAGAAACCTTGAAGGGGCGCTATATAAATTTTGATTGATTGATTGAAAGAGGTCTCATCGTCAGTGTGGCGCTTGATGGAGGAGGAAGAAGAAGAAGAGAGCGCACATACCATGACACAAATGCACTGAGAGAGAACATCAACCTTAATTTGCCAGATGGCGTAGCAGGCAAGGAGCCATGGCGTTTTAATTGCGTCCCAGCATCAGCGCTGTAGTTTGGGGCTTTTCGGGGTAGTAGTGGAATAAATTAAACAATCATTGGTATTGAGTAATTATGAGCGAAGAACTTCTTCTAGGTCAGTACAGTGTACATTAACCGCTTCAGAGAAGGTCCATACCTCTATAGTCTATACATTACATGAGAGAGACAGACAGACAGACAGACAGAAAGAAAGACAGAGGAGTATAGTGCAGTAGCAGTTTCGCCATGTTTAATGACAGCCTGTAGCATAAAAGTTGTACAAGTATCCTACAATTCAATTCAATTTAATTCAATAATTTATAAAGCGCCTCTTTCAGTACAACCTAAGAAGAAGTATAGTGATGGCTCCTGCTAGAACTGGTAGAGATAAAAGTAGAAGAATTACTGTAATAACCACGGCTCAAACAAATAGTGGAATATCAGGTATCATGGCAAGACTTGAGAGATTAGTCATTTAAATATTTCCTGAATTTCAGGAAGAACATTGGTGCTGGAAACAAGCTGACTGTCTTGGAGAAGGCATTTTGGTGCCAGCAGTGCGTCGCTGAGAACGACCGCGCACGTCTTTCCAAGCTGAACATTCCCGATGGACATCCGAACGATTCCAACGCAAAAGCGCCACCTGTTGGCGTGAATTCGGAAAGGCCGCAGGAGATTTCGATCCGACAGAATCAGCTCAGCAGTCCAGATTCGGCGTTTGCAGGAGACAGTAAGTGGGAACTGAACAGATCATGGGTAACACGTGTAGCCTGGAAAAGTTTTGGGGTAATTCTCCATGGGACACGGCTGGAAGATTTCACACATTTCATTCAAAGATAATTTTTAATTTGAAAAATATGAAAAAGGACACTTTTGTGGAGTCTAAGCCCATAAACCTCCTAAAAATGCCCTTTGTAATCGCATGTGAATACATGAAGTGGTGATGTTATCAAGTCTGTTGTGGGAATTCTGGTATTGAATTTAAGAATAATGGCTGAATTAAGTTTCATAATTGATTTTTTACTGATTTATCAAAGTGCATTGATTTTTAGGCAGACAATAATCGCATTCATTAGAGGCAAACTTAGCTAGAAAATGAACTGAAAAGAAATGTTCAGTGTTTCAAAACAATATATCAATCAATTCTGGCTACATTGTTTATAAATCCAATATTGTTGTTTAACGTTGATGATGATGATGATTATCGCATGTCCAAATGAAGCCAATATTTCTTAACTCTTTACTCTTGTCTTTGCTCTTAAGACCAATGATGTTAATTATTTACTCTAATTTTCTGTTCTTGCTGCTCTATTGACATTTTGATCTGTTGAAATGCAGTGACAGATGGCGTTGGTGAGGAGCATCGTGTGATTGCCAGCCCAAGTCTCATGTCTCCGACTTCTGCAACTTCAGGCTACAAGTCCGACGACATTACCAGCAACCAAGGCATGTTTCTCGAATTCTAAGCAACATTGCACTTATGTGACAGTGCAAAGTCTATGGTGCATAATTGTGTCACTGTAAAACTTCCTTCATAAATTGTAGAAGAAGCAGAGTCTCAAGATGCATTGCATCGAACTGTTTTGTAATTGGCAGTTAATAAATTCATTCAACCACAGATCACAGTGACCCTTCAGGAACAGATTGGATTTAAGACAAGATGCAGGTTCTCCTGAGCATAGCATAAATCGAATAGAAGGAGGGAGCTGGCGGCAGAGCATGTAACCAATGCTAGTTGCTAGCTGCAAGGGCTCAGATGAAAACGAGACAGTATGTGTTCAATCTTTCTCCTTTTTTCAGTCTCTTCAATTTCAGTTTCTTCAACTTAGCGAATCAATTAGATAATTAATTAGTTTCTAATAAATTAGTTATCCATAACTGAATGCAGACACATTGCACATGCTGAGAGATAATTAGCAAAAGCCCCGTTTTGTTTTTCACGTTGACGTGTTTGTCCACGGCAATTAGGTCTCCGAGTTTTCCTTCATCAGCCATGACTAATTAATATTTGTTTGCAGGATTTCATTAGATTATGTATGCAGATTACGGTGAGGAATGTGAAAACTGACGAGGGAGTCCGAGATTTTGGTCAGAGTGATGTGATGGATTAGTTTACGTATGTTTGATGTCTGGAGACATTAGCAAGTCAGATCAGGCATACGATACGCACCACTGAGACTTATATATATACGATATGCACCACTAAGACTTATATTATGCGATATACACCGCTGTTTGGGTTGGGCTCCGGACTTTCTCAGCGACTCATAAACGAAGGATTGGGAATATTCAGTTCTATTTACTTTGCCAATTGTTAATGTAAATTATTTTTGTGTGTAGTGACCATTTATAACCTCGATCCAGCTCAATTGTCAGTGAATTGAATCTTAAAGTTTCATTCAGATGTATAAGTTCTTATTCTAAAGATTTGTATTTTTAATTAAGCAGTATATGAACCGTCAAATTGAACTTAATTTTTAGGCTGGTTGTAATTTTTTTATTGAAATATGTTCTTTTGAAATTCTAGCACTTATTTATGCATTTGGCATGCCCTACAGAAGTTACAAGATAAGAATGAAAATTAGCTTAGATGGAGATTGGAATCAGTGTCAAACAATAAATCGGGTGATTTTAACCAATAGTAAGCGAAAAGTCACAATAGAATTACAACTGACTAACGTGTTGTCACTGTTGTGGCTTCAAAAAGAAGATCGTAAAGGGATGATCTTCTTCTTTCTCCTCCGTCATGCATGCGCAGACGATGAGGCATCTGAAGGGATCATAGATCCCGCTCAATGGGGATAGTGGCATGTATAGTTACCAAGTCAAATTAAACAAGAATTATGACTGGAAGTTGCAGCAAGTTGAATTATTCAGGCGTACATTATAAGACATACTGGCCCAGTTAGCTATATCGATAAGCGTGGGGACCGCGGAAGTCTGTTGATACGGGCACCTCGGTGCAAGCCCCGATGCTGGCAGACATTCAGAGAGTTAAGTCTTGGGCTAGCAGGAATGGGACGAAGGGGCACAGTGGATATTCGTTGCCATGTGACCTTAGGGTTGCAGGTTCGAACCCCACTTCAGCCGCTAAGTTGCGACCTTGGACAAGTTGCTTACCCATAAATTGTCTGCGAGGAAGGCACGGGAAACCGCTTCACTCATCTCATTCCCCAGGTGGCGCACACAGTAGAACCTGCCTTCGGGCAGAGAGCTCATTATCAGCATCACATTAAAAGAGATAACATAATGATGTGTAATGCTTAATTCCTCAATCGGGTGTTTGCGGAGGACCTGCCTTTGCTGCTAGGCTATACATTTGCCCTTTTAAGATGGCCAACTAGTCATTATCTTAAAAACTGTTTTTTCTACTTTCAGATGTTAATCATAACGTGAAGGTTTCAAGTACACCCAATGTTAGTTCTGTATTATCTATTCAGATCTGTTCTGTTATAATGTAATTTATCCATTATTTAATCTATTCTAACTCTCGGTGGAATTCATAGTACTGCTTACATAGTTTAATACAAAACAGTGTAATATAATACAGGACTGGCCAACCATTATCATATGCCAAGACTAAGAAAATTAAGTCTTTCACTCTTGATACGCATGGCTGCCTCAGGACCAGCTTAAGGAACTGTATTCTTTATTGTCTTCTTTACTTGGGGTGAAAGATGGGACAAGAATATATTAGCCGTCTTGTAAACAACTTCCACTGAGATTGGTTTGATGAGAATGGCAAATGATTCACATGCTGCTTTACTTATGTATACACGTACACAGACACAGTATTGCATGTATATATGTATGAATATATGTAAGCATAAATAATATATATAATTAGGCCTATATATATATATATTATATACATGGAAGTCAACTCAGTTATGGACTGTCCTCGTTGTTTTTAATAACTTTCACATGTTAAGGCTGCAGAAAACGCTCAAATGGTATATCAGGTTATACTTTAATTGCATAATACAATACGATACAGTTGTAATTGAGAAATTTATGCCCACCTTTACAGGCTTACAAATTCAGAAGTGTACAGTTAGAGAGTTCCAGATGGAGGGACCCACGTTCCCGCAGTGGCGACTGTACGAGCCAAAACAAGATGTGTACCACAGTACCATGCACAACATACTTTCTAATAGCACCTTAGTAAATATCTGGATACGTGCGTATACATGCAAGTGCTCACTGATAAGCGTAGCAGGCTACATAACTGATGGAGGTTCCGTCTAATTTCCTGTTGTTGTAAGACAATCATATTACATTAATTTATATCGTATTGCTTCTCTTTTGATTGACAGGACCAGCGCTCAAGCACCTGCTCATCAGACTCTCCTCGCTCATCCTTGCGAAAACCAAAGGTCAGTTTTGAATTGAATCACTTCCTCTGTTTTCAACATTGAACTAATTGTTTCACGGTGTGCCATTTACCTTTGAACTTGGTGGAGTTGAGGTGAAATAGTTGACATGAAATCCGTTGAGTTTTTATAAAGGCTTAAACAAAGGGATATGAGTTGATTGATTGATGAAAGATATAATGTATCCCAGAAAGTGAGGGATTGGTTTGCAGGTTAGCATTTTGCCTGACACTAAATGCTTTCACCTTTCAGAATATGAATTATGAATCTGATTGCTACTGAAGTTTGTTGCTTTGTTGTTGAAATGTAAGGTTATTAAATTTGTGCCTCCTTTTTCTATTGTCAGGGAAATCCATAAATCTTTTTCATTATCATATTCAGGGTTAGAAACCGATTTGTGAAAATTAATTCTTTTGTTTGTCAGTTCACTTTGAAAAAGAATTAAAATCACAGCTCCTGTAGGCCTACCACTAATGGTAGCAGTAGTCCTACAGTTGCTGTGATTTTAGTTCTTTTCAAAAGTTAACTGACACAGAGAAGAATTAATTTGTACAAATTGTATTTGTATTTGTGTATTTCTATAGTCTATACTGCCTCTTACAGACCACTACTACTCAGAGACGGTCCCGACTACAGTCCACAGGTGTGTCAAGAGTTTTACACGCCGAAGCGCTTGAGCAATTGTGAGTGAAGGACTTGCTAAAGGTCTCTATGCGGCGCTAAAGGTCTCTATGCGGCGGGTGGGATTCGAATCTGCAACCCTTTGGTTGCAAGGCTGCGAACTTCACCACTACACTACTACGCCCCCGAAAATCGGTTTCTAACCCTGCAGTCACAGGAAAACAGTGAGACAGATAAGCTTGTATAGGGACTGAAGAAAATGGATAAGATGCCCTTCTTATATGACTCTAGTAGTTTACCTTATGCAAAATTGATTTCTTTTTACTATTTAGGTTAAGCGAGTAAGGAAGATGCTTTCATTTTACCCTGATTGAATTTGACCAGCATTTCAAAGACTCCAAATGTTAATTAATGGATGTTTGACCTGCTTTCTGCTGCCATCTGTAGGATGAAAGTGAAGTTCAACGTCTGAACTTTGGGAAATTTCTGCAGACGTCTTTCCTGAGTAAAGACACGAACTTCAAGCGAGGACCTTCCATGAATCCACAAGAGAAGACACCCCAGCATTTTCACAGACCAAGTACGTGACACACTCTAGTGCTATGAACCACTGATTACCACCGTAATTATACTATTTTTATTTATTTATTTATTCACACATTTCTATACCGCCCCTTCAAGTCTCCTACTACTCAAAGTCGGTCTCGACTACAGCCCGGAGTTTACACGCCGAAGCGCCACGAGCAATTGTGAGTGAAGAACTTGCTCAAGGTCCTTATGCAGCGGGTGGGATTCGAACCTAGAACCCTTCGGTTGCAAGGTGGCGACCTTCACCACTACACTACCGTGCCCCACGTTAACGTTGTATGTCCGCAATGTGCCAGTCCAAAGCTGAGATAGCACACGAGGGCAACGGTAAAGTAATTCCTATGCTATGCACGACTCGTCCGATCCGCCGATTTCCAAGCTTTCTCAACGAATCCCACCAACAAATCCCACCCCAACAGTTTCTATGGCAACCGAGCTTCCAATAGACCTAAATCTTATACAACGTCTCTGATACAACACAGCCCTCCAACCAAGTACCCTGATCTTAACTATAGATAGTATGGAGTACCGCTAATGGAAATGTGCAGTTCACGATTACAAATCGGCCACTCTCAACATTATAAATATGTACAGAGAGTCGATAAACTCCAACTTACCGAGATTACAACGCGTTAACCACACCGCTGTTGCATATCCAGAAAGTGCCAGGCCCGTCCTTGCATACACAGGAGGGCAATGTAGCTAAACGCCTATTAAGTGAAACAATGCACCATAAAACCACAACTAAAGTATCCACAGTTCTCATCACAGCTCTAAACAGAATCGGATTCCAGAACACGTTTCTATAAACCGCAAATAACAACGAAAAGGCTCTCAAATAAAACAAAATAACGCTTGACTCGGGAATAATCTCACCTCGCACGTAACACAGTGTAAACAAGACTTTTAATAGCAATTTATCGCATTTCAATCCAACTTTTAAGCGGGATAATAAAGCTTAGACAATGCAAACTTGCGAATAAGGTCCATACGAGATCCCTAACCTTTAACCTCCAGGATTTTGACCCTATGTTAAACTGGTATTTATTGTTGAAAGTTGCCAACGTAAACTCGACATTCCTAAGGCACCCAATATCGCGTTGGTCAAGGGCGCTGCGGCAAGTTCGAAGGGTCGTCGAAAGTCGATTACCCGGCGGTTAAGTCAGAGGGGTCAGAGCATATAGTAGATCTGTTGGTGCAGGTGCGCTTTAGGCGGAGAATTGGAAGGCAGATTGTCATATTAAAATTGAAAAGGGGAGTGAGACTGTGAGTTCCCAAAGAGGTGAGACTTCAATAGTAAGGTTACCTACATTGGAGCGTGTCGGCCGTGTGTTTGCACGGTACCGAGTTCGAGCCCGAAATTCAGAGATTTAACATCTCGGGCTAGCTCATGGGGCGTGTGTGGAACAGTGGGATAGTCGATGCCTTGCGTCCGAAGGGTCGGGGGTTCGATTCAGACCCGAGCTAACACATAGGGACCTTGAACAAGTCCTTCGCCTACAGTTGCTCTTGGCGCTTCGGTGTGGAAACTACGGCAATCCTTCGGGCTGTAGTCGTGACTGCCTCTGAGTAGTAGTGTGCTTGATGAGGTGGTATAGAAATGCATAAATAAAAATATAAAAAAGTATACATGCAATTATCAAGCATCACTAAAGATAGACGAGGTATTGAGCAACTGTAAGCGAAGGACTTGCTAAAGGATCCAACACCGCGAGAATTTCGAATG
Organism: Dendrobaena attemsi; assembly: GCA_034693945.1. NCBI lineage: Eukaryota > Metazoa > Annelida > Clitellata > Crassiclitellata > Lumbricidae > Dendrobaena > Dendrobaena attemsi. The sequence continues at coordinate 14,571 of JAQFXW010000637.1, forward strand.
GATGGAGCATCAAACCTGCCTCATGAAGAGACAGTTCTATCCAACGGACTACAAAAATGTACTGCTGGTCTCTTCAATAGCATATGTAATACATGTGCATTGCTGCATGCTAGAAAATCTATCAAGGACGCCCGGCCGGTGAAACGCTGAAGGTAGAGTTTCAGACCTACATGTACTCCTCCTCTTTTTGTGTGAGACGCAAACACAAGGCGCCACATGAGCAATGAATCTTGCGAGGAGGCAAAAAACTCAATGCTGGCTCGCTTCGTTATTAGCAGAATTATTGTTGGTGTTTCAAGGTAGATCTGTCTGTCTCTAGTAAACAGTCTGCGAGTGGTAGAACTAACGCTGTGAACGAAAGAACGAATAGCGGAATGAGAGAACGAATGAGCGATTAACTGATTTAGTGAATAGTCGAATTAATTAATGGCTTGACGAATAGCTGAACGACTGAGCAAATAGTTCAATGAATAAATAGCTGAATTAATCACTGAATGAACGAAAAAGTGAATAGAATTCCACCCTTTACTAGAGGCACTCGTATCTTTATTTTATTTATTTATTCACGTATTTCTATACCGCTCCTTCAAGTCTCCTTCTACTCAGAGGCGGTCCCGACTACAGCCCGGAGGTGTGTCGGAATGTATACGCCGAAGCGCCACGAGCAATTGCGAGTGAAGGACTCGCTCAAGGTCCTTACGCGGTCGGTGGAATTCGAACCTGAAACCCTTCGGTTGCAAGGTGGCGACAATCACCACTACACTACCATGCCCCACGATATGTATATGTTGGGATGCAATAGAAAATTCCCATCGGAAGAATTCGATGAATGATTTAGTTAATTAATCAGCATCAACTTTCAAAGCAAGGAAACAAGACGTGTAAGCAGAAGACGAAGGGTTCTAAAAAAGAAGCTAAATCAATTTTCGCCCTCGCAAGGCGTACCCTTCTTCTCCTAACCCCCTCCCTCAGCTGCTCGTTTATGGCTGAAGAGAGTAATTATTTGCACGCTAAACACTCTGCGACGGCTTTGAAGAAGTCGCCCTCAGACGAACGTCCAGAATTTATGTAGCACTACGCACGGAAGTAATTAGCAACGCATCTCGGAAGCCCTTGTTGCCAGGGCACTCACACTACATTTTATTAAGTGTTTTCATCACCCACACCTATGCATACATTCGTACACACACACATACACAATATTACACATACATGGGACGTGGTAGTGTAGTGGTGAAGGTCGCCGCCTTGTGTCTGAAGGGTCGTGGGTTCGATTCCGACCCAAGCCACACGTAGGAACCTTGAGCAAGTCCCTCACTCGCAATTGTGGGGCACGGTAGTGTAGTGGTGAAGGTCGCCGCCTTGCAACCGAAGGGTTGTGGGTTCGAATCACATCCGCCGCCTATGGACCTTTAGCAAGTTCTTCACTCCAATTGCTGAAGCGCTTCAGCGTGTAAAACTCCGACACATCTCCGGGCTGTAGTCGGGACCGCTTCTGAGTAGTAGGAGACTTGAAAGGTCGGTATGGAAATGTGTGAATAAATAAATAAATACATGGGACATGGTGGCCCAGTGGGAGAGTCCCTGCCTTGCTTCTGAAGGGTCGCGGGTTCGATTCCGACCCAAGCCACACGTAGGAACCTTGATCAAAATCCGTCACTCACAATTCCTCGAGGCTCTTCGGCGTATAAACTCCGACACACACCTCTGGGCTGTAGTCGGGACTGACTCTGCGTAGTGTAGTGGACTTGAAGTTGCGGTATAGAAATGTGCGAATAAATAAAAAAAACTATATAACAAATTTCTATTAATTTACTCATTCGTTCGCTCACTAATTCAATTGCAGATGAATTCATTCAACAATTCATTCTTAAATCTATTCGATCGTGCGTTTATTCACTCGGTCGATCGAAATTCTCAAGAGATCTTGTAACAAAACCGATGGAAATGGCGGAAAAAATTCACATCAGAAACGGAATGCATTGAGGCAGAGTTCTAACAAGTTATGGGCAGAGGAAGAGGAAAAATGAGGAGGATGAGGAGGAATGAGAGGAAGAAGAGGAGCAATAAGAGGAGACGGAGGATGAGGGAGAAATTATTGCTGGCATCATGCTCAGTGTAAACATTCCACAAATACAGGGCAAGTGATGCGAAGCAGAAGACTGCAATTAAGAGAGACCACAGACAGACAGACAGACAGACAGAGATATAGACACACAGAGTAAGTGAGACACACAGAGAGAAAAACAAACAAAAACACAACTGAAGAGGGAGGGGCAGGGACACATTGGACAGCCAAACAGAGGAACAGAGTGAAACATAGACAGACAGACAAAGATATAGACACACAAAGTAAGAGAGACACGGAGTGCGAGAGACAGACAGACAGAGCATAACAAACAAACAAACAAACGAACATGAAACGGACAGAGACAGACAAAGCGACAAAAAGTAAGACACACAATCAAAGACATACACGCTGAGGGAAACAGAGTGATACTCAGACAAACAGAGACAGACAGACAGACAAAGATATAGACACACAGAGTAAAAGAGACACGGAGTGCCAGAGAGAGAGAGACAGACAGACAGACAGCTCATCAGAAGCGCTGATGCAACCCAGGCAAACATAATTAATCCGTTCCTATGGTTACTGGTTACCGAGGCGACCTCTGCAGTCGTAACTTTGTTTACAGGCGACAGATGTAAGTAAATTACCGCGAATGAGTAATTCCAGCTGAGAACCGCACAGTTCTGCGGAGAACGAAGAACTAACCAGAAGAACCTGTCAAAGAACACAAATAACAAAAGAATGCAATAACAAAAGAATGCAAATAAACAGTTTTCCAACATTTACAACAGTAATGCCGCATTACTAATGCGTTCATTCAAAAATCTCTGTTCTATAATATCTTGTGGGGCGTAGTAGTGTAGTGGTGAAAGTCGCCGCCTTGCAACCGAAGGGTTGCAGGTTCGAGTCCCACCTGCCGTGTAAGGACCTTGAGCAAGTCCTTCACTCACAATTGCTCGTGGCGCTTTGGCGTGTAAAGTGTAAACTTCAACACACCTCCGGGTTATAGTC
>JAQFXW010000638.1:0-17644 GCA_034693945.1 Dendrobaena attemsi
TCAACTAAGTTCATTTTGTACTAACTGCAAAAATTATTATCATAAAGATTGCTGCTCAACTAATGCTAAGGACTCCAAAGCATGGCAGTGTTACAACTGCTTGATAAACTCGTTGCCGTTTAACCATGCTGTGCACCTGCTTGGTCATAATAGATCTATTGATGCTCAGGATATTGCTGATTCTCAGCAGTCTTTTAGACTAGATTTGTTCTCCGAAGATAATTATTGCTTAAGTTGCTTTTTAAATATAGGTCGACTCGTAACAGCTTGAAGATGTTGCTGTAATGCAAAGTAACTTGTGAAAATTGAAAAAATATCACAGAAACAGAAATCGTTAGAATGACAGCTTCACAAACGTCTCCATTCACCTACCAGGACAACTTATGCCAGAGACTGCTGAGCATGTCGACAACAGAATCAACCTCCAAATCAATTTTAGCAAGGAAATCTGTGTTGGAAAGTACCCGGTCTACAAGATGCTCCATGTCTTTCCTAGTATCAAAACGTTTATGAAAGCTTTCATTTGTGAACGCATCAGCATCGTGCCATTCGGTTCCTTCTCAGCATCAATTTGAAGCTTTGAGATGACTTATTTTTCATTGGCGACACCGTGGTAGTCTGTTTTCACCAAGCGTTTCCATTTTAACTTAGCGTTTGGGTCTTCATTTGGTTGATTTTCAGCTTGAAATACTGTGGGAAACGAGCTCTGCATAGCGGCGTCCGTCAACAAGATTAGCAGTTTTAATCTGTTCACCTGTGACAAGGCCTCGGTTAATTCATTTCTTAGTTGTTCGATGTGTGCAGTTTGATTATCCTGATCAATAAAAAAAACCAAGATCAGAAACTCTTCCTAACATCAAAATCAAATGTACGTATGTTCCTAAGTAAATGGAGACAATATTTAGCATATGCAACGTGCATTATTTTATTCGTCCTCTACATAAGAAGACCTATTTTGGGCCCATCCCTTACTCATTTTGCCAGGTTTTTGGAAGCCTCTGCAAGCAAAAACCATGAAACGACCAATGCCATGACTAACATGGTTAATAAACTACTAGATCCATCTTATTTATCACCAGGTTAGGAAATTTTACTTGTCGAGCAGTACACCATCATAACTCAATTTTATTGAAATCACTGAATATGACTGGCAGTGCATTCGACTATTGGCCCTGGTAAAACTGTACTTATAGTCCAATCCACCCACAAACAAAGCATCCAATTAGTACAATGTGGAGTACTAAATGGAAAATATTCAGTTTTTCAATGAACAACTAAATCACTCTTGATCATAAGGCCTCCCCACTTAGCTGGCTTGCTAACTATGCACTCATAACAACATAGCTGTTTTATGGCAGCATATAATTGCTGACATTAATATCATTATTATTATGTAGTTTTAAGCTGCGATTGTCAGCTTCTAGAATACTTAATGAGGCAGTTTCACCAATTAAGACCAGGGCCATCTTTCAGGATGGTTGAAATCTTAAAATTATTCAACTGTGCAACAGAACATTAGAAAAGATGACCAACGCAATCGAGAACGGGCTTTCTTAGCACAACCTTACTGAAGTTAGCGTCTATGGCACAGATTTTTTCAGCGTGGTGGTATAATGGTGGGTGTTCGATGCCTTATACTCGTAGGATGGCAGGTTCAAATCCACCTCAAGCCACTGTGTAGGGACCTTGAACTAGTCCTTTGCTCACAATCAATCTGAGACAAGAGAAATGGACAACACACTGGTGAAAAGAGCTTAAGAACAGTTTGCTTCTTGCAGGAAATCTTTAGGTCAACTGGGCCTTCATTCGCTTGGCGGCAGCAGCATTGTAAATTGAGAGTGATTTGCATGGCACCCAATGGTTGAATTCAACTTCTGTAATAACAGATTATGCAGTAATCACCATATATTCAACACCAATTCTCCAAAAAGAAATGCTGCTGTAAATGACGACGGTCTGTGGCAGTTTTTAACCAACATCGCAATTACTAGCTAAATAGTTTAGCGAAACGAAGACTCAGTGGAAACCACAGTATATTTCTATTGAAGGATGTGTATATCTTCATAGGAATACGAAAGAGACTGGCTCAGCTGTGGGATAACGCTGAGGCACAAGAACACACTCATCAACAACCGATTGACTAAGAATTCAGTCACAACGGGATAGGGCAGCGGTTGGTGCTCTGCACTGCCAATCGAAAGAACCCTGGGCATAAAGTTTTTATCGTCTTTTGGTGCTCTGTCAGGTCAGAAATTTAGAGATTACATATTATATGCAAGGCTACATCTGGACTGTTTAATAAGTCACAAACTAATCAATAATAATTATTAAAACAACAAATATTTAAGATTAGGTCTGCATAAATTAACAAGAAGACACAACAGTAAAGTCACATTCAATAAACAGCAAGCCAAAATTAACTAATATAGCTTTTAAACACACAGTCCTTCACCAATCGTCACTGGTCTTTCTCCTTCAAAGACCCAACCTATAATCTGGAAAGACCACCTTCCACTGGAACTGCATCTCCAAAATAGGACATCTGCTGGATGTGCAATTCATCACTGTGCACTTAAGTTAGTAATAGTCATTGTACATAGGGTTTCCATCTGCCGGGCTTTGCTTTCTGCTGTTCGGTGCTGAATCAATGGGTCCTACACAGCTCGCTCTGAGCCAACTCGCTTACTCATCGGCAGTTGAATCTGTGCCTTCCGACTACGAGCTTTCGTCTTCTCCATCTTATCGACCTTGGCATTCGTCTTCTTATTCATCTTTGCATCTTGATTTCTTCGATCCCGGGCCGAAGTGCACTGCGCTCTGTTTCTCAAGATATGCTCCTCGTCCCTTGCATGCGGTCTGCCACAGCCAAGACTTGCAGCTTTGCTTTTGATCATACCACAGTAATTTATGGCAGTGAGACGTGGACAATGACTAAGAAAAAGTGAAAGAAGATCAATGCATGTGAAATGTGGATAGGGAGGAAGACGCTGAGAATATCATGGACAGAGAAAAGAACTAATGAATGGGTACGCATGGTGATTGGAATCGACAAGGATGAGAAGTTACAACTAGGGCTGCTATTCGATTAAAAAAATTAATCGCGATTAATCGATCGATTAAAATTTTTAATCGAAATTAACTGCAAAATTAATTGACATGTTTCATATTTTCTTACAGCATATTAGTAGCCTATATATTATTTTTAGTCTAATAGAGCACAAAAACTGAATGCTCATTTTCTACAGCAAAACAGTTTAATAACTGCTACTCCAGGCATTTTGAATTAGGCCTAAATGTCATTTTGTTGTTTGAGCAATTTTGCATAACAGAAGCAATTTAATACGTGCGATTAATGTGTTAAAATTTTTAATTGCAGAATTTTTTAACGCGTTAATTGCATGCGTTAACGGCGATTAGTCAGCAGCCCTAGTTACAGCAAATAGTGCTAAAAACAAAGCTGAGGTTCTTTGGACATGTTATGAAATCAGATGGATTAGAAAGGAAACGATGTTGGCTTGTGGAGAGGGAAGGAGAAAACAAGGGCAACCAAGGAAACAATGGATGGATGAGATACATGAAACAATTGGAATGAATTTGGCAGAACTAAGGGACGCGACTTCAGAAATAACGAAATGGAGACGCTTCATTGTGATGGTTGCTAAAATTCTACGAATTGACAGCACACGGTGACAAGGTGGGGTCGCCCCTGATTAGCTTCCGTGAAAGTTTTATAATTTCAACAAATGAATTAATGAAGCAGAACTACAGTAGAGGCACTGAGAAACAGAATTGAGAATGAAAGGGAAAGAAAGAGGATAGTTGTTAGTGTCAGGCTGTAAGCAGAGGATGGAAGACCAGAGTGGCACAGTGCAAGAGAAGTACTCCTGAAGTAAACTAGATCTAAATGACAGTATTCTCGATTTTCTGGTATTGTGGCCACGTGGTTGTTTTGCAATTACACTAAGGAAAAACTCTTGTTCGAGTGCCTCATTGTTTTGTCACTTCTTAATCACTTCTTAATCACTGTAGATCATGAAATATTATATGATTATGTTTTTGAGACTCTTTCTGAGTCTCACTCTGCTCACTGTGTATTATCCTACTCATGCTTGAGGCCCTTACCCTACAATCTCTGCATGCTTGTTGCATTTCCGAGTCTAGGGATTATTTCTATCATTACTGCCATCTAATACTTATTGTACATACATGACCATTCCAAGCGGGACTAGTGTTCCTTTAGGGCAGAGGTGCACAACCCGCGGCCCTCGGACCTGTCCTGTGCGGCCCGCGGAGGCAATTTGAAATGACAGAATAATGTGGCCCTCGAACAGAAATTAGATAAATTTAGTTTTAAATGCACTATATACTTTTCACAATTCTGAACCTATGACAAGAATGATGCATCTCTAATCCTGTACAGGGGTTTACGCCTTTACGGTAATGATTACTATTGTGGTACAGGATCAGAATAAACAATAATTGCATCATCACTCATCACTGTGTACAAGAGATAGGCCCTAACCATAATGTTGTAAAAACGAGCAAAGCTGTAGCAAGAAGCGTAGGCCTAACAATTGAAGATGAGGCAATGTCTTTTAAGGTGACCTGAAAATATGAATAGGCTATGCCTATGGTCATTATAGAAACTCGAACTTTAGAATCTTCCTTACAAAATATTTAAAACAAGAAAATGACTTTAAAATTGAACTTGATTTGTGTGCTCAACCACTTCCAGTGAGCATTTGACTCATAAGTCTCATAACACCTTCAATTTCATTTTGAAAAGTGCAACAACTGAATTGTATCCAGATAAAAACAGAAATGATGATAAGCTGCTTCTTGATTAAGCTTATAAGCTTATTGAATGTTGTCTTCATTTTTCAAGTCGCTATAATTATGTTTGGTAAGGTAGGCCTAACACTACTTAAAATGCACTTTGTTAAGTATTCAGATAGGCCATTCACCTACTAATAGCCGATACATAATAATTATAGAAATACATTACTTTACATTTGCGGCCCTTGACTGTTTTTCTTAGATGCAATCTGGCCCTTGACCAAAAAAAGGTTGTGCACCTCTGCTTTAGGGTATCCTATTGAACCACTGTCAGTCTGTTACAGGCAGTTCAGTTGCATAGGATTTGTTTTTTGTTTGTCAGTTTTACATGCACAGTGCACACACACATGAACATACATGATATGGGGCATGGTCGTGTAGTGGTATGGTTTTTAACCGGAGGGTTGTCGGTTTGAATCTACCTTAAGCTGCATACGGACTTTGAGCAAGTCCTTCGCTTGCAACTGCTCTGTGCAGAGGGGGTAGCAAAATGAATAAGACACTGCTACAAAGAATAAAAGAATTAAGAGGGAGTCCTTTCATAGCAAACGCTACCTTTGTTGTAGCCAAGTGGTGTAGCAATTGAGGCGCTTCGGCATGTAAACTCCCACTCAGCATTAGCCCTAGTCGGGAATGCCTCTGGACACTCATACTATGAGTGGCGCCATATAAAAAGACTTAATACAATACAGTATAACACTCACGTCGTGAAACTGACTTTCATTTTCTTTGACCAGGGCGAAGTTGTCCTTATCCATGAGAAATCGACAAAATCCTTCGAAGGACAACATCCCAGAGTTCCTATTCTCACTCCATGGCTCATGTCTCTACAAAAATATACAAACATTTCTTACTCCATGGCTCCTCCATAAACAAAATTCCCATGTTATACCACTGGACAAATAACAAGACAATCAACACTTACTTCAAACAATAAGCAACACATAAATTATCAGCCACAATTACAAGTTTGAAACAGATCTTTAATTCTGTATCTAATGACCAGCGTTTCCAGCTATCCTACCGTACACTTTATCACTGCACTTATCCCATGACCACTCTCACGATCGATATCCAATTTCCATCACAACACCACATGGCGACTCCAGATCATGATCTGGCAACAAAACTGATCGAACAACCTGTTTCTTACAGACTTTATTTCATATAGGGTTGGTATTAAAGACGGTCTCTGTCTAATAGTCGATCTGTCTGTCTGTCTCTGTCTCTGTGTGTCTGTCTGTCTTTGTTTGGTTGTCCATCTGATTGTCTAATACTATGTTGCATGGCAATGAGGTTTATCTACATTTAAACTGGAAAGTGATTTGATTGATTGCATCTGTTTGTGCCTTCACCTGAATCAGTTTACAGATTTCTTCTTTTGAAAGACTTTGTTGCTGATAATCCATAAGAAACTCTGAAACAGTATCTATCGTCAGGCACTGCTTGAATTTGTCCGCTTCCACGGCCGTTGATGATGACGAAGAAGCGGAATTATTGCAAGCAACGCTGGATATCACAAAAGCACTCAATAGTTTTCTGTTCTCATCTGAGGAAGCGAAATCACGAGACGAATTTCGAGTCAGAAGACCTAAAGTAGAACAAATTTCTTCTATTGATCAATTTGACACTTAATTATATTTTAATTTAAGTTAATTTATTACACTTCTGTTACTACACAAGTCTTAATACCTAATCAAGCAGCATGCTCTACCTGTTTCTGCACTATACACCTCTATATACCTCTTCGTTGTGGATAATAACACCAAAGGGCTGATAATGGTAATCAAATCTGGATAGATAATTGCTCACTATAAATCCTAGCTGATGATGACAAATTCAATAACGATGCATTCACACTTCGGATACAGTAAACAAACAAGTAAACTGATTAGCACAAGACAAAATTAGTGCTAGCATTTTACTAACAATGCATAGAAAGCAATATAAAGAAAGTATGATGAGAAAAAAGACAATAAACAAGAAATAATACTTAGGTCAAGAGAAACAAAAATCAATTCTATTTTCATTCATTCATTCCAAGCATTTCATATGCTGCCTCCTCAAGGGGAGAGCTACTATGAACTCATACAAAATAGTGTTTATCTCAGTGCAACCAAAAATTACTCCACACCGGTTATTACTAAAAGGACTAACTCTCATGGATTTGGTTGGAAGGCAGATGGAAGCAAGACATAAACTCACTTACCACTGGGTTTCTTCCAGGCAGAGTTCAGTCTCTGTACATGCTCCGACTGTTTCTTCCTCGACTGCAGAAGCAGAAGCTGTCGATAGATTTCCCGAACATCCCTTCTGGTCTGAATCATGAATGCCTTGAAGAGATCTACAAAGTCTGTGAATTCGAGGACGCTCGAGGGAGTGATCCTTCTCAGCGTCGGCGTTGAATTATGATTTACCGGCCGTCTCGACTGCTGCGAGAAATTGAATGTTAGATTCTTCGGCTGAAAAGGACCAGATTTTCGGATCCCGGATTTCTTCAGTTTCGTGCCACTGAGATCAGTCCAGCTGCCAGTGAGCAGATCACTACGCTGCTGGTTGTCAGATTCTCCATTTGGCCACAGTTTTCCCTTCGACTTAGCATTTTTTGGTGGTGCTGGCGTATGACATCGAACTTCTGGATCCTTATAAAACAAAGAAATGCATGCATTTTCTAAAAGCTTTCATTTGAGTAATTAGTACATATATCTCAGGAATTCTCAATACAGAATTTCATGAATGGCTGGTGTACTTCAGAACAATTCCAAAGTTACACAATTCAGACAGTGATCTTCACCTAAATTGAGGTTAAAAGAGCCATCTAGCACAGCACCGGCAACATAGAAATGAACACTAGGTGATACACACACTCATTTACAAAATAGCCACACATTGCATCATCAAACCAAACTGAGTGAAGAAGCATATCTAATAACTATCTGAATAAACATATTATAACTACAGTGAAATTATTAAGAAAGAAAACGAAACATAACCTAAAAATTACTTAAATCATTACGGGATAGCCATTTGAGAATAATAGAATAATTGCTAACTCTTTCTCATCCAGTTTGTTTTAACAAATTGATCCATAATTACCTCATATGAAGCAAACACTAAAAAAGGGTCAGAAATGCTTCTTAAAATTATATGGTTCTGTTAATCTTTTATTCATAAACCGAAAACAATACAATAATAACACGAGACAATTATCTACAGAGACATCAAAAGACAAAAAGCACACTAACCTTTAGAGCCATTGCTACGTTGGTCTTGGCTTTATTTTTGCAGTTCGTCATAGATGAAGTAGACGCTACTGTCTTTAATGTCGGAGAATTGGACTCTGCTCCAAGTGCCAAACTTGAGCTGTCTTCAGTCATCTTCTTTCCCCCAAAAGCCTGTCTCATCAACAGCAATTAACTTCTAGTATTACTATCAACACTGAAAAAAAGGAAGAAGACAACTCTTCCATTTGTCTCCATAGTAATCACAGAGTGCTATCGAAACTGAATTATATTTAATCAAAGTGCAAACAACAGAATATATGCAAAAGATGTTATCATGAGTTACAGCCAAATTTACACTGTGTTTGTTGGCAAAGAGATTAGCAATTAATTTGTTCTTTATTAATGACCACAAATTTTAAAATCAAGATTTTCAGATTCTGTGCATCTATGTTGAAGAGGAAGCATGACAACTAAAGTAACATTACAATCGACATTCATATGACGTTTCTCAATCAATTTGAATGGCCTGACAAAAATTATTGTCAATATCAGAAACCTTTTTGACCGTGAATATTATATTTACGACTTTTGTGATCACATCTGCGGAAAATGCGATGGAGGATGCTACATTGCCTCAGCCATGAGAACGATCACTTTCAAAGGTATGACAGACAACACAAGAATCAATAACATTTTAGGAAATTACAAAAAGACATCAATGTATAAGGAAATGAAGAGTGGGTGTGATATGATGATGTATTAGATAAGATCACTTTTCCTTATTGGTTGTTTGTATGAATCATTAAGATTCTCTGACACGTACGCACATTCAGTAATTTCCCAACAGTATCCACATTTCACGATATCTGCTTTAGAAAACATTCGCAGCAGCACAAATTCACATCAAAAACACATTTGCTTCTCACCCTGATTGCTTCAGCAGGTGTTGGACCGTGACAGCGACTTCCCTCAAAGTAGAGCTGAAGATACTGTTCCTTAAGCCAGAGCAATCTCCTATCAACAGACCGTTTCATCTGAAACTGGGCAGCCTTTACCAGTCGAACAAGACCACGCCGCCAGACGGATGCAACTCTCGATGGCAAAACAAACTCCACTGTCCGGTTGTCGGCCATGTTTGTGCCAAAAAGAAGCGTAAAGCTATTCCTCGATTTTGTGGCATGCGCAATACTCAGGCCTTTTCCAATGGCTGTGATGTCAATTGAACTCCCTGATCCAAAGCTTAGATCCTTAACAGTACAGAGATCGAGAAACCCTTCCTCGAACTCGTCCGAACGGTACGAAAGCAACAGTTGGTACCGGGCAGCAAGTGCAGGCGAAATTCGTGGGTCGGACTCGCTGGTAAAGATGTAATCAGGACTCGATGCATTTGCCGTTCCCCTAAGAGAGCTCCACGAGGGCCGCGACCAAGATAGAGTCCGGGAGTCGTTCTCAAGGTGCAGGTGAACTGGTGCGAAGTGTGAAATGGCAGAATCTAGGCGCAAGGCTGTTGCACCATGATGCATGCACTGGAGGTCATGAAATGAGATCTGAGACAGTCGCAGCCAGATGCCTGTCACTTTGTGGTCGTTGCCGACGTCTTTGACGGGTTCATATCGATCAAAATCAAAGTCATTGTCACTGTCAAAGTTGACATCGACTTGATAGTTATCATCTTCTAGGCTACAAAACAAAATTATTTAATTCAATGTCAGAAGCCAAACCCTGAGTAGGGATCTTGAAGGGGTGCTATACAAATTGCAATATATATGTAGGCAAACCTCAAAGAAATAACTTTATATGCTATTTGTTTCTAAAAAAAAAGCTGCTAAAAAGTTTAATTAAATCAACAAAATCTACTAACACATCTTGCATTGCATTTGTATAGCAATATGTATCCACAGTACATAGAAATCTATATTTCACCACTAACTTACTTACTCTGACCATTGTAATCTTCTGCCTTTCAGTTTCTCTTAACCCCTTTACCGGGGAATAAATTTTTTTATATCCTTCCTACAATGTGTATTTAATTTTAGGCATCATGCAATGTATTGTATATGGCTACAAGAACACTGATAACTGTGCTAATCCCCAAGTCCTGCTCTTCTGTGATAAACATAAGTCAGCACATTTCAGTTTAGTACAAATAGGGTGTCATAGTGCTCCTAGTGAATTTATATAGCGCCAGTTTAGCATATTTGCTACAGGTTATAAGGAATGGTGCTTGGGTATGTGCCTAAGTGTAATAATCCAGCAGTTCTAGTTTGATATGAGAAACAGAAAAAGTAGACATAATATAGTTCAGGATTTCTAGGTTCCTTGCTGTTCCTAATGTATATATAAAGCGCCAGTTTGATATAATTGTGTATTTTGCTTTGTAGGCCAATAACAAAGGTTTACTCAAGCACATGTTGCCAGGGAGAGTTATAGCCTAAATGTTTTATGATCCAGAACCTATTTTACTCTGTTGAAACAAAATAACAAGCATAGATGCCAGTTGAAATAGGCTAATTAGTGCTTCTATGGAACTAATAACAGAATATTCCACTGGATCTGTTGTGTTTCTATAAAAATAATACTACGCTGCACACATCGCGAGTTTTCATACCATGACAAAGCAAACGACACACTGCCATCGTTCTGTACAATATTCTGGCTTCATAATTTTATGACATAACAATTCTAATAAAACTAGAAGTTAATTTCACATAATTATTATTGTCTACATCGGACAAACTCGGCGATCTCAAACAATAAAAGCCCACGATGGCAGGTCTCGTTGTTAGATGAACCACGCTTTTGACCATGGCAATGATGTTTCGGTCCGCTTATCATAATGACCTAACTTATAGTAAAGAAAGCCATCATTATAATCGTAAAACATAATTACATTTTGGTATATCCCTTAGGACGCCTCTATTCGGGTTAGCGAATCAGTAAATAGACGCATACCGCGTGAACGAGTTAACTCGGGGATCTCGCAGCCATGCGGTTAACGTTGAAAGAATTAACTCGGGGATCTCGGTAAAGGGGCTAAAAAGTGCCAAGCAAATCAGCCAATGCCATTACAACTGCAATAGAAGAAAGATCTCTATTGAATCTTGAGGTGATACCTGTCAACCGACTGTCCATTCCTGTGAGGTGCAGTCGTTGATGGCACCTTCTGCTGGTCTTTCTCCGCATGGTCATGAAGCAACTGGATGTCGCTAAGCACAACGTGAGCCTGGTGCATCTTCTGCAGATTGATGAGACCTCCAACTCCTATTCGAGACATAAATCGATCCTCACCGTTGAAGTCAGACACAAGCTGCGATCAACAGATAACACAAGGTGTCTATGTCACTAGTTAGTTTACTTTGTATCATTATCCCTCTAGCGAATAGTCATAAAATGTAGTGGAAATTAATAAGAATATTGGGAGAAGAGTATCAGGGAAAAGAGAGATTCAAAGCAACATATGATCTGCATATGATAAAGAAAGAGATCTCTGACAGAATAAACTAGAGAATTAATCAGAAAAGTCTCAGATGTGAATTCTAGCACAGAACACTTAATTATGGCACTAGAACAGACAAGGAGTAAATTAAATAAAAAACTTTACACTGCATTGAAACATATAGAGTATTATAGACCAAAGAGCTGAAATACAGAAACAGCAAGGATACAACAATTTAAGACAAGTAGACAACACCTCCAATGGTTGACCGAAATCAGCTGGAAATACGACGATGCTTGGAATGTTGGAGAAGATGTTCCGTAAGTCTCGCAAAAAAGTGCCGAAGAAGGGCACAATGTTGCAGTCAGCAATATGAAGTGCTCGTTTAACTGCTTGCCGATAAACGTCCTGCGACAGAAGGCTGTCAGAAACGGTGTGAAGAACAGAAAGGTCCTCCTCTTCGATTGACAACCAAAACGGTTTCAGTTTCTCAGACCTGAAAGTTCATTGGACATCAGTATTTATCTTTACGAATAACATTTTCTTTGACTATGTAATTATTGACAGTATTAACATTTATATTCACAACATCACTTGGCTTTTGCTGTAGTTGGTCCTTCACTCTGAAATGAATTCCCTCGGACTGTCCAAAGAAAAGAGAGATTCAAAGCAATGTATGATGCTAGTGTTAAGATGTTAAGAGGATGACGGTTAAGTGGCGTTGTCACCTACATCTATTAAATGCTTACAGATACTTTTTAGAAGAGCCTATCATGCTGAGAGCAATTCTGAATAGGTTTCTGCTGCGAGAAGTCCTTTAACAATGGAGTGCCTGAAAAATGTTTATAACTATCACATTACATTTATTATAATATTACCAAATGCAATTTTACACTTGTAATGAGATCTTTGAACGAGACAGGTTCTAACAACTTGGCAGCACAAGATAGAACAGTCTTGAATCAGTGGCAAAAGACGGAGACAGAAGAAAAGGAGAAGACATCACAGGCTACAATGTATCCAGCAGTCTGTTCCATTTCAGCCACAACAAAGTGCTCAACCAAACTGCATAATTACTGCATAACAACTACTGTAACTGCTGACTTTTCAATTACCGTATTATTATTTATTAATATTATCAGACAATAAAGACGTGCAATCGGAGGCTCGAAATTTCTAAAGCACCAGTCTAAAGCATCATTAAAAATTGAAATTCGCTCTTAAACAGCCTAACCCTATAGTCGAAGCGGTCTTTGACATCTGTCCTACTGGATCACAATATTGAACGATTAAATTTTCATATTGGCTGAGAGCCACGCAGAAACAAGGCAAGTCAAGAAATGGCCATCTCAGTGTTCAATATCTTTATGCACTAATTATGAAAGAGTACATAAGATCTCTCCATCATCCTTGACATAGACACGTAGCAAATTGCTTAACAGTCAGTCAATCAATCAGAGTTAATATTACAATGCTCGTTCTAAATTACCATTCAGTGGTGCTAGAGTAGCCCAAATCTCAAGCAATTTCAGACCACAATGCTCAAACAGAACCTCTCATATGTATAAGGATGATAGGTTACTCTAGTAGAAAATTCCTCAAACAATAATGAAGTTTCTCACAAGAAGAAACCATAAACAATAATCTAACTCAGTAACTTTTAAGCATTAGCAGTTTCTTAGACCAACACCGTACGACAAGTCAATTCTGTAGCAATTCTCTCGCAAGGAAGCTTTCAAAAGGCAATCAAATATCCATGGATAAAATCTCATGGAAATCAGTTACAACTTACTTGAGGCCCGCAAGAATTTCCACAGTGGTATTGAAGCTCCCGATGTTCCATGACGTTTGAAGAAGCCGCAAAATACATGAGAGGATGGCTTTTCGGTCTTCATGAGTAGACTGTGTTATAATGATATGCGTCACCCATGAACTGACCTAAAATTGAACAGCCAATTGGTCATTTGGTAGGCAAACTTCATGAACTGAGATAAATAAGAAAGCTTCACCATTCCTAACACATTTATTTACACCACCGATATATAGAAACGTGCAAAATACGTAAATTCTGAGAGTTAAGCATATATTGCTAGCACACAAACACACATTCCCAGTCAAAAGCGGTTCTAACAGTTGCCTAGTAGCTAGATTGTACTTTAACCATATCTATTGGTTACATGGAAAAATAGTAGAATTGACTTGTGACCATTAGCTTTCTCAGATAAATGACTACATGGTAATATTTTGCACTGAACATCAACTGCAACAGTTTGTCCGTGTGTGTGTATTAAGGGGAGTTTCATGGGTTCGAACCCCCTCCAAAAAAGGTAAACTCTTTCTGAAAGAGAAATAATTATATCAAAAAATTGTAAACTTTTTCTGAAAGAGAAACAATTATATAAAAAAAAATTAAATTCTGGAAGAGAAATAATTATATGAGAAATGTTTTAACTTTTCAGAAGAGGAAAAAATTATATATTGGCTGAAATTTGTGATATTTTCCAATGAGCACCAAAAATATTTTCCAGGCCATTTCTCTGCTTGTCTTCAATGTTCTCCTCACCTGTTGGAATTGGTGAATGAGATCCTGAACAGTACGCCGAGGAGTGGTTATGGCTGTAGTCGTTGGTATCCTGGAAAGGTCAAGCGTCACCTGACGAATGTACTCCACCGATTGGACGCCAGTGAACAGTCTCAGCTCCGTCTCAGCCAACTGCAAGGCCACTTCTTCTGGGAACTGAAGCATCTTCTGAAGCTGCTGAAGCTCATCAGAGAAGCCGGTGCCACAGTGGTCAGCATCTGAATGCAGCAGCAACTGACGACGACTGAAATCTAGCAACAAAGCGGGCAGAGTTATGAAAGCCTGCAATTAGCAAAAGACTCCTATGAAGAAACATTTTCAATGCTGAAACAACAGGACAGATCAAGTAAGTAATCTAAGCTATAAATCAGCCTATTTATGGGGTGCCTTTTTCAAATGCACATAGCATCTAAAAAAACTAGACATTAAATCAAATATCAAGGCACTCACATCTAAGACACAATTGGCATGATACCTAATTTGCCGAAAAATACCTGCAGATTGTGAAAAGGCTTTTACACTAGATCCTTTATACAAAATTACTTATCATTTATTTATACTTATTATCGCCATTATAAATTGATAAATATTAATACACTAAAACTAATCCACTGGAATATGCAATTAATAGATCACCACGATTAATAGAGACTAGCAGAGCAAACCAAACATCAGAATGATCATAGAAACACATTCAGCAAAATGATCTGGAAATTAATAAAACAATGAATGGGAAAAATATAGATAACACAGAGGCACATGGCAGAGCAACTGTTCAGAAAACTTGCTAAAGAACTGCACAAATAGTTGGGGGGAGGGTGGATTCCTAAGTTTGACCATAAGAGCAAACACCTCTCAGTAGTTTTCCTGAGGGGGGGCTATATAAAATAAATGTTGGCACAAATAAATATTAATGCAACAAGAACCCAAAAGCTGATTAAACATGGGAATACCAAAGTCAAGTACATCCTGATGGAGGGGCAGTCCATCGATTGGGCGACTGGAAGTGCCCACCATGTCCCACAGAGCAGCGGTAACCGATTTGAGATTCTCTACGGATGGCGCCACAAGAATCCACGGCTTTGACGCACGGAACTCGAGAATGATGCCGTTGCGGGCTTTTCCGACACCAGCACTCCACTCCCGCAGGTCGTTCGCTTGGTGAACCTGAAGAAGGAGGTTGCTCTTCGTCTCCATCAGAATCAGCTTTTCCGGACCAACGCCGAGTAAACGAGACACCTGAAAAAGTTCAGTTAGGGTATTCTTAGCATACATGTATGTCATGGAGTATCTGCAATATAAGAGAAGAGTCAAGCTCTCATGTCCCATGGTGAAACACAGGGAAGAGTAGTGAAACTAAGGGTGTTGATACTGGAGGAAAGGCCATGTATAATGGAACATGTATCATACGGTATGAACAAGTAACATTTAGAGCTTAATTGTTTAGCACAGAAAGGATACTGCAAGAATCTTTATTACTAAATACAATGTGAAGAATATCACAAAGGCAATTTCATGAATGATTAGCATGAAACAAAGTGTGCAATAAGGAAGAACGATTATTAAAATCCTTAGTTCATTATTACATATTATTGCTTAATATTAATACTTGGCTGCTTCAGAGATTTGGGTCTTACAAAGATGCCAATGCAACAACACATCAGGAAGAGACAATTGTTGCTTACAACTCTATATTGAGGAAAATATGAATCAGGTATGGATGGGTGAATCTGCACTGCAACTCTAACGCACATAATAAGTGCATGAAGGGCCAATGAAGGACCCAGAAGAAAATACAAAGAAAGGACCATGTACAGTTAGGACTGACTCTCAGCAAATCTCATTGGAGACTGTGACGAGACAAAGTACAGAAGAATGAAAATATTAATAGAGATAATTTCTATAGAGATCTAACACAACACTAGCTGTTACAAAGGTGCATTAAGGCAAACATTACAGCTGCTCAGTGATAATAGAAACAACTTTAAGCACGACTGAATGACTCAATCGAGTGTGCTGAATGCATTGCCAGCGGCAACTTGCTGCAATATTTCAAGCCACCAGCTGAGAAAGCGTGATCACCAAAGCGACTTCGACCAAAGAAATGTATAGATCGCCTACAGAGCTCAGTGTCAGCCCAGCTCCAGAGGATGATGGATTCACAGAGCGACTTTACTTGCTCTAGCAGAGCGATTTTATACCAGAGGCAAGACACAGAAAAAGGAGCCCAGCACACTGGCAGCACAGCATGTCTCTCAGCAATGGCATCATGTAGTCGTATTTTTACTCTGATTACATCTGAACCTCACATAGCATTGGCTGTAGTCTGTCATGTAAGTACCTGGTCACTCCAGCCACAGAAAGGAGGCTGTTGAAGCGATCAAACACAGATGCAACCAAATGCCAATGCAACCCTAACTGAACTTTCACAGCCTCCAATGGCAGCGATCTCAGACAGCTCTTGATTACCACATATGGCAAAAGTATCAGCCTACAAAAATCAGGCTTAGATGGCATGTCATTGACATGTCCATTTCAAACATAACCTTGGTCCCACAGAGGAAAAGAACAAACAGTTGGTCGAAGGAATAACCCTAGCCACACAGATTGTAGACATCTATCTCTCATTCTTAAATTGTTGATAATCCGAGAATGCAGGTGGCAAATCTGAATCGATATCTCCAATAAATTTGCTACTATACTCTACTTCTGCAGATTGACTCTTTTGTCTTGATGTAAATAAACTTAACAAAAGAATCATTTGCAATATTTTGCATTGAACCAAGCAGAGATGCTAAGCAATTGTAATAGTAAGCTTTAATTTATAGAGTAATCTCAACAGGGGCACTTCCGACCAAATCTGATGGAGGACAAAAACTTGCTGGTTGGACATCACATGCCAAGGCAGTAGTACCTAAATCCTAAAGAATGATCGTTCAACAACACCGCTATCACAAAGCATAAGCCCTAGACTGATCAACAATCTGTCTAGATGATACAGAGGCATTCACTTCCTTCTCTTCAGCACTTGAACTAAATACAATGGACAAATCCTCAAGGTATTGGACACAAATTTAGATCATTACATGACCTACCACTTTCTTCCCAGTTTATTATGCTCTTTGGAAACAGAGACAAATGTTCCCTCAGCAAGCTCTTACTAGCAATCATTGAATTAAAAACTAAGTGTGCTAATCTGAACAGTCAGGGTTCCATACATGGAATACTAACACTGGTCTGTTTCAGAGGAGTCTGACTTCTCCATAAAATAATGCCTCTGAAATGTTTTTTGAACGATGATAATAAAATTTGACTCAGCCACTAGTTACCTTTTTGTTTGCATTGCCCTGGCTGAGGATCTCCCTCACATGATACAGTTTGCAACTGTACGCCGGGAGATTACGACAGATTTTTATGTAGAGCTGTTTCAGTTTCACTTCGTTGTCATAGAAAGTCGTGTGCCAGAGTTTCGTCTGCTTCTCCTGAAAAATCGAACCTGCTGTAAAAAGCCGACCTGCGTGTCGTGCTATGCGGGCCGTATTTCATATAATCTGTCTGTAATCATAC
>JAQFXW010000639.1:0-17643 GCA_034693945.1 Dendrobaena attemsi
ACCGCGTAGGGACCTTGAGCAAGTCCTTCACCTACAATTGCTCGTGGCGCTTCGGCGTGAAAACTCCGACACTCCCTTGGGCTGTAGTCGGGACCGCTTCTGAGTAGTAGTGAACTTGAAGAAGCGGTATAGAAATGCGTAAATGCGTAAATAAATAAATAATAATAATACACAAATAATTTGCACTCCGAGACGGATCTAGATTATTTCTATATTGGGAGCGATTCCCAACATGAAAAATATTTCTGTAAGCGATTTAGTAAATACACAAAGCCATTAAAACGTCAGGTCTTTCCACGTCGGCTTATAGCAAGCTTTTCAAATATGACGTTTTAGTTGTGCTTCTACAGCATAGAAATATGTGTCGCTTAATAGCTATTAGCTCCATATAATTGCCTTGATCCTTAATTCTCTTGGATTCTGCATTAAATTCCCCATAATTTTCAGGGACCATGTGTTGGAATATTGCATCTATACACCAAGGGATAGACTCGACTCAGCTGTGCAGCATTACACGAATTGTAGTTTAGCCAGTTGTGTCTAATGTAAGAGCGGGCGATTATTCTTCGCTGCGTAAAGATTAAGCGATACGAAGTGCATTTGACCAGTTGGCAGGAGAGCTAAATAATTGTACGATTCATATGACCTATAATATTTTGTGCACTTGGCGGTGTACTGGTATACACGCCTATGTTCGGTGCCCTGACTACACAACACTTAACATCGAATTTAAAACTTCAACAGGCGCCAATGCGTACGTCAAGCCAAAACTAGGCCTAACCCTCCCTCTGTACGCCGCTAAAGATTCAGTCAACTTAATTTTATTAGACAAAAAGATACAAATGTATATCCTTGAATTTCAATCTACCAGTGACATACATGTGTATAGAAAGCAATGGCATTGAGCTGCAGAATAAGATGCAGCGTTTAACTTCGTATAGTCCTTCCATTTCGACTATTGCTTCCGCTTCTTTCAATATCCAATATAATTTGGTCGCACTAAATTCGTCCAAAGACTATCGCCAAAAGAGGTGCACATAAAGCAGATTGTGAGTTCTAGGTCATTACATATTTCAGTAGTATAGGCTAAATGCACCAAATTATGCGGATTTGGGACTCCGTATATTACACACATGGGACATAGTCCGGCATATTGGAGCTATACAGCTAAAGGGGGAGTTAATTAATATTCCACGTTTTAATTCACTGCAGGAAGCAGAAAACCGGAAGTTGGATATGATTGATAAACCAGCTTAAGCCTGACTCATTTAACACCTGCGCCTTTTATGGTCCACACACATGCATACATATATATAATTATATATATATATGTATATGTGGAATAGGGTCTATGTATAGTGAATACAATACATATAATACATTAGTGTCCGTACGTCGTATATACATAAATACACTGTATATTATGTGTGTCCGTTTGGTGGAAAGAAGCTTATTGGTGTATATTATATATTATATGATATTATAGTTCTTCGTGTGAGTCAACGGTCGAGCATAATTGAAAGATGAAGCAAAGACCGGGTGCTACTATAGGCCTATAAAGCAGCGTTAGAAGCCGATCTGACGTACAGATTAAACTGTGAGACGTCGGTCAGGACATAATATACGCACTCTGCATGGTCAACGTTAGAAGAATTGGTGGTGCATACGTTGATAGGGCTATATATAGTCAAGTGAAGGATCAAAGTTGATCAGACTATTTCTAAGACTTCTGTAATTATGAAGCACTATATACAGTACATGGCTACTGTTAAAACAATATAGTGTATGCATTGCAATAGTAGGCCTATCTATGTTGTATGGAAACCTATTAAAAATATTTCTTTATGTTCTCAATCAATAACAGAATATCACATATTGCAGTTGTCCTATTAATAGATAGAACCATTCTGCTTCGGATTCTATAGACAAATATATCCTTTTTTTTACAAGCATTTGGTCTGATCAAACGATGAAAAATCCTTAAGGTGTCCATATTTCCCCGTGTTACCCTAAATCTGTAAGTCAGTGAAAACACGAGTTATAAGGGCATAATATAAACACCCAAAGTAGGAATTGTATGGTTTACTATAGCTGTTTGAGAGCGGATAACCAGGTTTTCATTTTATCTGAGGAGCATGCAGTATCACGTTTTTGTCAACCCTTGATTGACATGTGTCTTAAACGACATTTTACACCGCTTAGGTCAAATGTATGCCAAGTGCTCTTTGCCAGTTGATCTCGAACCGGCGATGAACAACATTTAAATTACGATCTCGTTCAAGACTGCAGGGAATAATTTGTTGTGTTTCTGTTGCTACAGATCACCAATTTCGTCTTCGCATGCTTTCTGATGACTTGGGTTCGCAAGAAACACTCCGACTATTCGTGGTGCGAAAAGGACGAATTCGAATGAACGATACGTGCAGCAGCTCCTCTCTCTCTCCTCTCTCTTATATCCTGTCCTCTCCTAACCTGTCCTCTGTTCCGTTTTGTCTTCTTCTCTCCTTTCCTCTGACTTTCTATCTCTCTGCAGCTCTGCTCTTCTTTGTTTCACCTCTCGTCACCTATTCTGCCCCCTTTCTGTCCTCTTCTCTACTCTCCTTTCATCTCCTGTCTTCTCCTATCTCTCCTGCTCTGATCTGCTCCTTTGTCCTCCTATCTACTCTTTTCTTTCGTTTCCTGTCCTCTCTCTACTCACCCCCTATCCTCCTCTCTCCTGTGTCATCCTCTTTCCTTCTCCGATCGGCTCCGGCTCTTCTCTCTCCAACTAATCCTCTCTGCTATCGTGTCCTATCTTCACTTTATCCCTTCTTCTCTTTTCTCTCTTTTCCTCTCCACTCTTATCTCATCGCCTCATCTCTCTCACACTCTCCTCTGACTCATTTCACTCGTGAGTAAACATGAGCTCTGTCTTCCGATTCTGGTCCAGAGACCAACGCTGCAGACTGCAACTCAGCCAAGAGATACAGAACGCACTGAAAAGTACTCAAGAGTACTCACAGTATTAGCTATCGAAACTCTGTGTTTGACGTAGGCTGAATACATAGCTTGGACACAGATTATATAGATCTATAATTATATACGTAACATGTGTATATATACGTGTATTTATATAATACATTGTACGTAGAGCAGCGAGCTGATGATCGTCTTTAGTGTTGAGTGGGCATGCGCGGAACATTGTATATGGCTTCTGGTCAGAGTCGAAACTGGACGATCGGTCAAAGAGCTCATCTTCACCACTCCACAGGAACTACGCATTACAACTGACACAGGAGTGCACCGACGTATACATCACTGGAGACAAACGCAGTAAACTCCGTCGAACTGAATATTTATTTCGGCTTATAGAATCGTGTGTTGTGTATGTGACCTTTGACCCAGTATTGCTGTCTATTGACACAGACACGTGCACGCGCAACTCAAGGGAAGTCGAGAGCGGGTCTCACGGAGGGTTAAACAACGGACTTTCACTGGGAAGCACAATCGCGAAACAGATGGTGTGAGGGTCTTATATATATAGGTCGTCGTTTTGGTCGATCTTAACAAATTCGGTTTGACGGAAAATCTGAACGTGAATCTATCGTAAAACTTTTCGTTTTAAGAAACACAATGCATATGCATAGGGCTATCTTTGATTTCCTTTGATGCCAACTATACTCTAGTATTAGATTCTTGCATAGGCCTGCTTATTTCTTAGGATAGTATTATAACATTTTAGCCTGAACGACTTTAAGGGTGGATCTATAGAGATGTCTACGTTGTGTACACTTCTTTACAAGTATATGCAGAGAAGTAATAGCATGCATGCATGTATGTAGGGACTATATAATTACATATGGGTCTATATACTCTAGCGTAATTATAGACATACTTGTATATAATTAGCACAAATTGTAACTTTTATCAAGCTGTATGGATGCAATATGTGTTGGTATAGGCCTACATATATTTGGAATAACGTGTACCTAAATAAGAGTGCAACATATCCTTGTTTGAAAAAGAATCAGAGCCTATACCTCTCCGATTGTAAGCAATGCCTTATTTAAAAAAAGATGATTTTTGGTATAGTTAAGAAAGTTAGGTAAGTACTGCTAGCTTAGTAAACCGTTTATTTTCTTGTAAACTAACGTTGATTTACAACCTTATAATTACTCAACCGGTATTCTTCTACTTGTATCGTAATACTACTATACCTAATTTAGAAGAACTTCTGTCCATTTGATGCCAATAATACTCTAGTATTAGATAACGTCTCCAGCCATTTATAAACGTCAGTCGTTCGTTAAAGTTAATTTGCTTGTTTTGTGCATATTGATAATAATTACACAGACCTGCTTCCACTTATTTACTATTCTTATTTTATTTATTTTTCGTATATTTCTACGCCGCCTCTCTAAGTCCACTACTACTCAGAGTCCCAGAGGCGGTCCCCACTACACCCCAGAGGTGTGTCGGAGTATTATTATCATTGGGAACAATAAGAGGACTGATTGCTTGAACGTATATGCAGATCTGCAAGAGGATTGTTGTAGTTAACTTTGCGAAGAAGCTATAATTATACAGATAAAATGTCTAATACCAAATGTAATTTACCAGAAAATGATTTCTGTTATGATTAATACAATACCTTACATAACTATAGATGTTTCAGAATAATTTCATAACTGGCATAAAGGTACTAAATATACAATTATCGAGAAACTTTGTATTATCGGCCTCATCTGCAGGCCTGTATAGGCCTAAATACTATCTAATGAATCCATAATCCTATTCATTCATTCATTTGTTTTGGACATTTATATAGCGCCCCTTAATGAAGACTCTTAGAAGGAATCGTCTTGTGTGAGTGTGAGTTTCATCAGTTTAACGACAGCCTATTATGACAACAGAGGCCGTTGCCATCGGGACAAAAGTCGATGCTCTGTATTTACGGAACATGTAGGGGATTGTAGGCCTACGCAAAACGATGTGACGAAATCTAATTTTCATGATGTCATACAAATACGTATCCCGTCCTTAGTATGCCCAGTGTATTTATACTTAAACGCATACAAACACCTACACACCTATTGTGACACATAAAACAGATATATTTTATATATTTCTGGTCTTAATTGTTCTGTCCGGTTCTATTTAATGAACCTTCATTGCGCCAAATATCTTCATATCCATCAGACGCATCACTCCATCCACACCAGTTCAACCCAACCCTATTCACAACATAGCACACACTCACCCATTAGCTGTCGCCCAACCACGCGACCTCCGCCATTCCCATACCCCTATATATATACGTACAGTCACAGTGTAGTCACCTGGCGTCAGATCTTTACCTGCTGAACATCGAGCTTTGCAATACACTACAGCCTGGAGACGAATCTAAGACAGGGAACGTTGAAAGAGAAGTGGAAACTGAAACACTCCAAGGAATACGTCAATAAGTATGATGATGATGATGATGATGATGATGATGACGATGATGATGATAACGACGACGATGATGATGATGACGACAACAACAATGATGAATGATATAATGCATATATATATGTAAGACTGTAAGTGCATGCAAACCAACGTCAAACAGTTCCCGATTGGTAAGAGTCGCTATGGACAATATAGGTCCATGCAGTTTTCGTTTTCCTGGTTTCGCTACTTTACTGTTCTGCTTTCATTCTCTGTTCCTCCTGAATCCACTGATTCAAGTGCTGTTCCTTTCTCACAAGAAGTCACTATACATATTACCAAGTAAAGATTATCTATTATGGTTATGTAAATGAATTTATTGGGTCAGAGAATCAATTTTGAGGCGAACCTGGAAGAAGCCAATGAACCGAAGCGACGCATAGCCACAGATACGTATCTTTCACCGGAAGACGATGGACACATCGACCGGAAGTAAGATAAGGCAGCCAAAAACAACGGCAACTCAATCTTTTTATACGATGCAATATTCAACAAACATTTTCCAATACCGGTACGACCCCATTGCAAGTGACTTAAGAGAAAAATATGAAGCCAGATAGACAGACAGGGCAAGAGAAAGAGTCAGACAGACAGAATATGAAGCCAGATAGACAGACAGGGCAAGAGAAAGAGTCAGACAGACAGAAGGAGAGACAGATAGAAGGAGAGACGGAATGAAGGAGAGACGGATATATAGAGAAAGAAAGCGTGAGGCAGAGAGAGACACTGAGATACGTAGAGAGAGAAACAAAGATCGATTTCAAGAAGGAAAGAGAAAAGGAGCGAAAGCCAGAGAGAAGAGAGAGAAAGAGACATAGTAATATAAGGAGACAGACAGCAAGACAAAGACAGACAGACAAACAGCGAAAGGCATGAAGGCAGCTATTGGGTGCAAATGAAATTGCATGATGGCGAAGGGTCGAGTACCGCACTAGGACATTGTAAAAGCTGTCGCGTAGATGGCCCATAAAAGGACCTTAATGTCAAGAATAACAACAGGAAGATGAGTTAAAGCAGTCAGCTAAGTGAGCCGGAAGTTGCAGAATATTATGAGGCAATAATTTTCAAAGTAAGACGCATTCATTGTTATAGTCTAAAATGAAAATTATGTGGCTCATATCAGAGTTAGAAACGATTCCAATTGATGTGCATTTGAGAGTATATGTGGATGCGTATACACAAGATTTCTATAAAAGCACTACTGAAAGCAAGGCGCAACTAATTCAGGAGCGTTGCGTCGTTTGCCAGATAAGTTGCCTAGAGACGTCAAATGACAATTGGAGTCCGGTTGCCAGGCGAACAGAAAGAGAGGATAAGACAGACAGAGACAGAAAGACAAAGACAGAGAGAGGGAGAGAGAGAGAAAGAATGAGAAGGTAGATGGTGGCTATTATGGTTTTTCTTTGCGTAGATACCAATCATTCTCCATCTCATTCTGCTGCTGTATCCTCTGTCTCTCGCTTCGCTTGATTTGACAACGCCGGCTGACGACGATTTGTTCAGCCTCCCCATCCATCCATCCATCGGTGGCCAGGAACGGCTCTCAGGAGGGGAAGGGCAGCTGGTATACCATAGGATGGGCATTGTGTATAATTGTATTTCGGACGGAAGAGAGAGGCGATTACTGACGCATGGACGCCGTTGAGATCACCGGTTCACTCGAGCGAAACACATCGACGATGCGAAGCGAAGCGGACCAACGAGCGGAGGAGGAGGAGGAGGAGGAGGGATCGACTGAGCATGGAAAGTATACGACTGCGAGGCATCGATGGAAAACATGATTCCAGCAAATGCATTCTTTCCAGTTGGGCGGCGAAGGAGAATCGGACGATGATGCGATCTGGAGACGGAGGAGATGGACGGATACTGGAAAGGAAGGACCGTTGTACATAAAAAGCGACTGCAGGGGAGATGGGAGAGAACAATGGAAGAGATGGAAGAATGAATTAATTGCGTCTAACGGGAAAACAACTGTTGAGGGCGTTAGTCCAATAAGAGAAGGAATCCGTTGGAATATTAATGGTTTTTAGAACGCAACGACAATTCCACTGATTTCGTATTTTATCAGCATCATCTGTACACGAGTAGCAGAAAACGATGCAATTGAAGAGCATGAAATAGAACAGCGTTTTGTATACCATCGAAAGACAGAAAGCAAAGTATAATAGTATTCCTTACTGTATCATTGTCTTCACCAGATACAATAAAAAGCCAACGATAAAAACATGCATTCATTTGTGTATTCATATACACAAGTATATATGTAATATACATGTACATACATGTACTTGCATATCTGCAGAGTGCAGACATACAAACAAATATACAGTGTGTGGATGTTCATGCATGCTGAACAATATAGCAACGTATACACACGTGTGCATACTTCCGAAATTACGTACACGTGGCATACATGCTGTATTGCTGTAACATGCATAATGCATATACAATTTATTTATTTATTAACATATTTCTATACCGCACCTTCAAGTCCATTTACTAGTCAGAGGCGGTCCAGATCACAGCCCGGGTTGTGTCGAAGTCAACACGCTGAAGCGCCTCAAGCATTTGTGAGTGAAGAACTTGCTTACGGTCCTTACGCGGCGGGTTGGATAAAACCTGCAACCCATAGACCCCGGTTATAGCAGGGCCCTTGTAACAGGCGTCCAAGCTGCAACCCTTTGGTTGCAAAACAGCGACCATCATCGCTACACTGCCACGCCCCACAATTACATACTCACAGGGGCATCTATCTCCTCTGAGACGTTGGAGCAACTTTCTCCCATTTCTCTCTATTTCTCCTCTTCTGTAGCCATTGTAGATCAGTGCATATTGAACAAATTCTGAGTGCTGGGACAATATCTTCTACGACTAGAGGGTCTGGGGAGCGCCGTAAGCTCCCCCAGTTGGGTCTTGGCCGAAGCCCCAGCCGACAACGCATTTTTAGAGCATTTACTGTCAAATGAAGTCCATTTTAGCCACTTCATTTAGGTCCACTAACAAAATGTTCGTTTCGTTATAATGCTTGCCCTTCACTTTAGTCACGCATAGAAGTTTGAAAATTATGGTAATAAGATTTCAATGGTACGATGTTTAAAAAGTTACAACTTCCCGCCTATTTCGCCAAAAAAACTTCCTCCCTATTTCTTAAATGGAGCATTTTGCTTCAAGGCTTCTATGGTGTGGACGCCCCTGCATACTCATGTGCTAATACACATCCGCTTGTTAAAGTAATTATTCGCGAAACGGGATATTGTGGCTGAAAGTCAGTCGCTGATACTTCTGTGCTCAGCTCCTGCAGTTTTATTTGTAAACTTCTTAAATGAGTCGTCCTAATCTTGAGGTCCATCCAAGGGCTTGCATGATCATCCTGAAGAACTTCAATATTATAAGAAATCGCCCCTAAGCTTTGAATTCCATTCAAGGCTTACGGATGGATGGATAGTCCACGCCTATAGGTATTCTATAACACCCTGCCTGTCAACCGGACAACTAGAAGTAGGCGTAACAACAGCCATAGACTTCCGTATGTAGACTCATCCTTCTTTTTCCAGGTTGCGAAGTAAATGAGGCGCTTCGGCGTATTAACTCCCACTCAACATCTGCGCTGATTGTTTGGGCACACGTCTGAGTAGTAGAGGACTTGAGGAGGCGCTATAGCAATCTACGACATGTACCAGTGTCTCCTTATCTCTGTATACGACGGTCATCCATTGACGTTTTGGAGAATCAGATCATTGCTCAGTGTCGGATGGCAGAGACAAAATGGTCATAATCACCGGTCAGTCCTCGTTCTATCCGGGGTCATACATCAAACGCCGACGACAGAGCCAAGTGTCCAGCGAAGGCGACGACCTATGGTCAGCCTCGACTGACGACCTAAGTGGTCAGCTAATGTCGACTGCGTCTCACTGCAAACAACGACTAAATAGCATCGGGTCCAGTAACACTCGTCCTATTATCATCATCGTCGTGATCGTCGTTGTCTTCGCCATCATCATCATCAGTATCCTCAACATCAGCATATCTGCATCAGTTAGGCTTACCACCTTCTCGATAGAACATTGACATTTCTAAGTCTCTGTCAAGTTCTGGCCGTTGCTCTTTTCAACAACACCTCACAGTGTATAAAGCGCAAGGAAAGTCAGTAATCTGAATCTGTGCATCTCTTGGGAAATGTTCTAAAGATTGGCAGCATGACACTGTCTGTGTTGTTATCTATCACTGTTGATCATATGATTGGTATTGTTCGGGTGACCGGTGAGATGAGTCATGTGCGACATCATCAGTAGCCAGCCGGCCACGTAGTTTGTTTAGGTGCTCTTAATAATTTCGTGGCTTTGCTTTGTTTGGTGGCAAATAATCTAATTACATACTTACTTGTGTTACATTTCATATTATATTATATCAATGCATTGCATCGTATTGAATCACGTTTCATTTTACCGTAGTGAATATCATTTTCTGTATGCCCCGTTCATCACCATCGCTGACAATTATTCCTCGTGATTCAGAAGCTAATGGGAATGATATTGTTTCCTTTTAATAACCGCGTCATATGTCACTCGACATTTTCATCTCACGTTCTGTATATCAGTGGTTCTCATCCTTTTTGTACTCACGGACAACTTTGAAATTTTTTCCCGGCGTCACGCGTACCACCGCAAAAATGTTCTATCAGCAGACTTAGAAATTCCTAAAAAATGTTGATGATCTTTAGTTTTTTTAGTCATTCGACCAATTTTCATCTGAACATCGATATCCACCTCCTAACTTTAGTTGATTGCCTTTTGTAAAGTCAATATCAACATTTTCCCACATTTTCTTTACTGTAAACTTCAAATGCAAGGAAACATAAAGCTCTAAGTTTCACAAATTCATTAAAAAAATCTACCAACTGCTCGCGGACCATCTGGCACATGCCCGCGAATCACCAGTGGTCCGCGGACCACAGGTTGAGAACCGCTGCTGTATGATTATAGCTTATACTTCTCTGACGCTGCAATACAGCAGCTTCTGCTGCTTCTGCTACAGATGTGAAGCTGATGCAGTTAATCCAACGCCTTCAGCCTTCAACTCATTCTGGCTACAAAGGGTGACCCGATCGAGGCGGCAGCCGTCCTCCTAAATTTTTATTTTAGCAGTTGGTTAACCATGGGAGGAACCGACAATGGGGATGGAAACATGTCATAACTTAGCTGGCGACGAATAACATGACCCAAATGTAGAGATAAGCTGCGTTTCTGTCAATGTTTTCTGTTGTGACCGTGTAGGCTATACGACACCTCAACGCTGCTCTGTTTATTTGGATGAATTATTCAGTCGTATTCTGCTTTGCAATAAACAACACTGTCTGCTCTGCTAAGACTTCTGAGATGCCACCATCCGATTGATATAATGTATTTCTGTATTGCAAGATCGCAGCTCGCTTCTTGTGTCTGTCTTGTCATTAATTGTCATGAAGCAGAAAATATATAGACTCACACCAGCTAATTGTGGGCATACTGTCAAAGTATCCAAAGTTGTAGCGTTTACGATGCAGTACATATTCATAACGTTTATATTATACTAGGCTATAACTCAAAATTGAAATTAACCTACTTTGTTTCCAACGGAAGCCAGACTTTTTGGTGTGATATGGAAACGCAACGGAAATTACAATAATTGTAAGCTCAAAATGTCTCAAGGCAAGAGCAGCTTAAAAGATAGCCGCAGGGTATCAGTTTATTCACAAGCGCTGCACCGCGTCAGAGAAACTGGACCGAACCGAACGCATTCAGAAGGAATTCTTCAAACGGCAGAGATGGGTAATAATGATATAATAATGTCGACAATTTATATTACGCCGTAAAACACACATGCCGGTACAAGGGTGCCTAACAGGGTGCCTGGCAAACCAGCTAAGCGGGGGGGGGGCATAGGCCTTAGTGAAGAGGTATAAATGGGCAAATTGGATATGCAATCAGGTTGATCGAGTTAATAGAAACAATAATATGAGCGATTATAAAAACCCAGGTAGGTCTAACGATCTGTTATTTCGTGAGTGAGGCCTAGTATACGTTCAAATCGAATTTAGTCCTATAAATAATAATATTATTGAATGTTTCTGCTTCATTGACCGTGCTTTTGGTGTTACTTACGGTTGATTGCATGCACGAATTGCACGCGGTGTGGATACTTATGAAGCCATGTTTAATGAAACACGAGATCAATTCACGCTATGAATGAATGAATTCACGCTAATGATCAGCTTCACTACATTTGACCCATTCTATGGTTTGTATAAACCTATGCCTCCTCGTCAGCTAAAAATCAGGAAAACCTACAGTTAGCCTATCCAGGATTTCTTTCGTATTTATATTTAAGCTGCATCAAAGCGGTAGGACTACACGCAGTTAATGCATGGGCTTGGTTCTCTACCATCACTGAATATTCAGACTATAAGAGGATATCAACTATGAAATGATTTGTCTGTAGCATAGGAATACTATATCGTATTTTTAAATTTATTAAAACACAATTGAATGTTCATTGTCTGCGATTTAAGATGTGTAATTGACCCCTCATGCTCCATTTTGTCATGTAAAATTGTAAATAAATGTAATTTGGCAGCTTCTGTTTGCAAAGCACCAACCCACAGTATAGGACCTACATGCGTGTCTTGCGTGAGTGTAGATAGCAAGATTGTTGAGCACTCAGGTTCAGATCCAAACCACACGTTTAGGTCACCATCCTTCACTGCAATTTCTCGTCACGCGTCGGCGTGTAAACTCCGATACATCTCCAGGCTGTAGTCTGGGACCGCCTCTGAGTAACAGCCTAGTAGGAGACTTGAAGGGCGGTATAAAAAATATGTGAATAAATAAATAATTCAGGTATAACACAGATTGAACGACTTGTTATGACATGATGTTTTTATTAAGCCCAACGAACCAAGGTTTCGTTTGTAGAAATTGAATAATATTTCAATGTTGTTCACAGGACTAAATCTGTTGGTATATTATCATTGTGTTCACAAATTGTGTCTCTGTCCCACGTGATCAGGATTTTGAAGCGCAGATTCAAAACAAATGACACAATTCACTACAAAAATATGTGCCATAGTTCAGGGTTAGAATTTGCGATCTGGACCTAACAGACTCTGATTTATCCGTTTATGTTCTCTGGAGTAACTATGTACTTCGTTTAAGTATGAAATATAGTTGTCACATCCGCATGCTGGGAGTATGACATGGGAGGGACACATAGACTGATGCGTCTTCATTTTCCCCAGCGACCGAACTCGTCTTCACCCAGGGGAGGAATTGTCATCATGGACACAGTGCAAAGGAGGATGGATGCTTTGTTAATCCTTCTCTCCCATCTCTCCTAGAATTGTCCTCTGGGGAGGAAGACGCCATACAGCAGGCGACGTCTTTAACTGCTTATTTCCCGGTCAGCGTTTCTCCAATTCAGCGCTCCTATTGACAGCTGCTGCTGCTGCTGCTGCAGTCTTGATGTCTTCTGAGATGACTGATTAGCAAGTCCAATCTCATCTGCCCCGTATATGCCCGTGTCCCTATGTCCTGTGTCTGCCCCACTCCCTGTATGTTCAGCTTTCAATACTTTGATCGAATCAATGAATCGACGAATAAAGGTAGAGAGGAAGGAAGGAAGGAAGACCGGATGGATGGATGGAAGGAAGACCAGATGGATAGATGGATGAAAGACCGATTGACCGAAGGAAGGAAGCGCGGTGACAAGAGGCGGCGGAAGGAAGTAGAACCAGCGAATGCATCGTTCTATTCTGCTCATTAAATATATTCTGCATCAAGTGTTTGTCCTCTTCCTCCTCCAGACCTCTGTCTACAGCCATTCAGAACAGACCCCAGCAGCTGTGCCCACAGATGCAGCTCGCGTTCGCCTACTCAACGGGTTTCAGTGAGACGGCGTCCAACACCAGGTCCTTGGTCTCCGCTGCTGGTCGGCAGAGACGGACAGAAGCACTGGACGGACCTGCAGTCAGTCAGGCAGGGAGGGTCCCGGGGAGGAGAGGCGTCCTTAGTCGAGACGCGGTGACCGGTGGATGCCGTACTTCATCGTGAGGTGGGGGTGAGGGGTGGGACGAGGAGGAGAGAGAATGGATCAGCCGTCATCCATCCATCAACCGGATCTGGACAGGTCGGGATCAAGCGCAACGGAAGAGAGCCATTCATAACCATTAGAAGGAACGACAGAGTCTCCATACAAATCACATCCAACCCCCGTCCAACCCCACACCCCATTCCACTCTCAACCCCACCGCAAGAGGACGCCTCCGCCTAAACGACGAGTCACGTGACAACTCTCCGCCAATTGTGTCAATCACGTGGTAGACTGCTCTAGAGCAACTCATGTCTTTGTTTTATGGCGCTGCTGCTGTGTGCGGCGGCAAAACGATGAACGACACAGCGGAACATTGTTCAGATCACGTGGTGGTGTCCATCTAGCGCTATATAAGTCTCTGAATCGTGGCGTTCTGCTGATTGCCGGCCACCGGGTAAAAGGATTTACAAATCGACAATCACGTGATTACTACGCTCGACGCATTGTTCATATCACGTGGTTTACTGCTCCTCTAGATGGTCTTCATGTCTGTTTTATCGGGCAGCACTAGTCTTGTCAACAGGCGCTATATAAGGCAGACATCTGGACCCAGGAGCATAAGCCATCTAATGGTGGCCCTTCACTTGCCAGCGCTACTTCAGAACCTCCTGCAATTCTGCTGAGTCAATGGCCACCACCTCCCTCTTCTACTCCTCTCCGTCTGTTCTTACTCTTTCTCCCCTCCTTCTCTTTTCCCTCTTCCGCCTCTTCTTCTCTGTTCGTTGTACTCTTCCTCCTTCCTCATGTGGTCACCGTTCAATGGCTATAGACCAGCCGCCCATATACTCCTGTCGAGTCGTCGTTCTGGGACACACTGCTGCGGACAATCTGCTGCTCTGATCACACCACTACTCCATTTCTGCAATTAGGCTACACGTGGCAAAAGACTTAGATGAACGCAAGCTAACGATGCACACTGGAAAGAATTATATACTTGTATGTGGGCCACGTTGTTTCTCCAGTAGCCTACCTTGTGGACTTGTTCACCGCGGCTCACTTGGCTACTGTTCGAGATGTCCTCATCATTCGGAAACTACGAGATGAACCTCTCTAACAATTTAACCTGTGTGTCCGAACTATGGCATTTACTGGTTCTGTAAGAATCTTGAACCTTGTGAGTAATTCGCAGCATCTTAAGAAACGAATGTTCTCTATGTTCGTCCAAGTCTCAATAAGGCATGCATGAGTAACACTTGACAAGTCGGTCTATGTCTAAAGCGTGTTAGTAACACACGGCCTAGTTAAGACATTACAAGCAACATCTGACATAATTAGGACGCGTTATTCATTTCTTTGATTCTTACTCGTGTTTTCTGTCTAACTTACTCAGGCCGACTATATACTCACTGGTATTGACTTGCTTGCTTACCTTCTTTATTTCGGAAGACCACGTGACGACCAGTTCTAAAGCTCGTCAGTCTTCCGCCGTCCACGTAAACGTCATCATCATACGTCATCGGGTTTTGATGGTCATGAGACGTCATATCTCGGGTATTATAATTCAATAACTTGCGATATACATATTAGATCTGGGAGCGACGAGAGCCGAGTGTTGAGGCCGTGCTCTTTCCCCTAATCGTCGTTTCACACTCAATCGACGACGACTGGTCCACACGCAGTCGGGGAGAGAGAGAGACAGACAGATAGACAGACACAGAGAGAGAGACAGAGAGAGAGAGAGAGAGAGAGAGAGAGAGAGAGAGATGAGATTTCGTTCGTCCGATAACACATCACCGCTTAAATATCGACTGACGTGAATGTCAGCGGCGGGGTTAGTCGAACCCCCTGCCCCTCTCGTTACAAAATGACAGGAACTGCAATGGTGGTCTAGACCCTTCAGCTTTATTTCTGCATGGTAGATGCATCGGTCAAAACGGGATGGGGAGGATGCGGTTACTATTTGTAGACGAATATGGAACTCGGCGACCATGCATGGAGGAATTGCATAGTATAGGCATAAGCTTCGTGTTGACAATAATTTACATTTGCTTTGGCATGGTACGGACGAGTAGGGACGACGTTGCGAGTCGACTTGTCCAATTACATTTATGACAAATTCACACGAGTCTGATTTGACGCGTGGACACTGGACAGTCTCAGGCATACATTCAATGATGTCTCAGTGATTTGAACTAGTCTAGGCAATGGGCAATGCTGGGCAGGCATGTTATTTACTGCTCAGCATGTCTTAACTTTAAGCGTTTCACTACATGTAGGCCCTTCTGGAGATGGTCTGACTCCGAAATTCACAAAATATTACTCTGAAGGCTGACACAGACAGCAAGCAGTTAAAGGTAAAATGCGAAATACTATAAACGTTTTTCCACTCGCGGAATGGAGTTTTTAGATGTACATGTATAATTGAGTCTTAGAATCGCTTTTGGAATTTGTATTAGTTCTTGTAATTTTCCCCTCCGCTCTATAGGGTCCACTATGGACTTTCAGTAGCCTACAAGAGGCCTATAGTCCATCCACTTTTCGAATTGCACGTGAGCTCCTTTACTACACGGATACACTGTACATCAGCATCATGGTCTAGACGAGAATGGATGGATGGGCGGATGATCCGATGGATGGCGTTACGAAGAAGTTCCAGCTGTTAAATATAGAGGCAGTCGAGAAATGGCAAAGTCGAGTTGATGTGTAATAATTGCGCATGAACGAAAGAAATCGCGCATTAAAATAATAAGTTGGTGCGTAAGTGATGCCGCCAGGAAACATATTGGATGAAGAGTCGAGACGAGGAGAATTTATTAACAGGCTAGATCCGTGGATAGGTATAGATGGATGGTTGGATGGACGAATGGATTGATAGATTGACGAATTGATGGATGAATAGGTGAATGGATTGGTGGATGGACGATTGGATAGATGGGCGGATGATCCGATAGATACAGATTGGTGGATGGATGGATGGACAGATGGATCGATATATGAGCGGAAGATCGGATGGATGGAAGTGTGGAAGGATGGATGGATGATAGAGGTAACATATTGCATTGTTGCCTATGTTGTTAATGAGACCAACGGCGGACGGTCCGATTAGTGTCATGTTCGGGTTCTCCGAGCAGAGCAGAGCAGACTACGGCGTGTGCCTTGGTTGTCTGAACACAGCTCCTCCTCGAGTGCCGCCCATCAGTCCGCAGGAAAGATGCGAGCTGCTGCTTTTAACGGGCATGTCACCATCATCATCTATCTTAGACGCAATTACGGACCTGGAACTCTGAAAGCAGCGCTAACGGGATGGATTTTCCTTGGTATATATATAGGAGTCTACGTGTCTACTGACGTCTGTTAGCACAGAGGAAGCTTTCCCCGTCTTTCGTTTTAGCCTGTAGCAGATAAGTGGTTGTTGGATGGATGGATGGATGGAAGGATAGATGAAAGCATGGATTAGATGGATGGGTGTACACTGTACATAGTGTAAAAAAAAATTGTGCGAAACTGTTTGCTGTCAGAATTCCGTCAAATTTTCACTAATTTTAATAACTTTTGGTTGGTAGATGAAAAAATGGCTGAAATGTTATGTGATAAAACAATTTTCAACCTCACCTGACTCATATCGCCGCACGACATTGTTAAACACAAATGTACGAATTTGTATATACAGGGTGAAAAATGATCCTC
Organism: Dendrobaena attemsi; assembly: GCA_034693945.1. NCBI lineage: Eukaryota > Metazoa > Annelida > Clitellata > Crassiclitellata > Lumbricidae > Dendrobaena > Dendrobaena attemsi. The sequence continues at coordinate 17,221 of JAQFXW010000639.1, forward strand.
CTAACTTTGTTTGTTAATATTTCTGTCACGAATACGCATTGGCTTAAAGGTAATTTCATATCTACATATAACGGCCAAATTTTATCAAAATATTTCTAACGCAACAAAAGTTACAGCACTTTCAGCGAGACCACCCTCCGTATTCTGATGTAAGACAACAAACGTAACAAAATAATGTACTGTAACTTTTATTGTGTTTGAAATATTTTGATACAATTTGGTCGTTATAATTATGTAGGCCTAAGTACTAGCTATTTTAACCAACGACGTCTTAGTGAATATAACTTCAAAGAATATACTTACTTACTTCTAACACGTCATTGGTTAGATGGAGACTTTTACGATCTGTAGACCGCACCAATAACAACGAACACCGCCCCGTTTGCAAAAGTTAAAATTAAAAACCGAAAATAAGACCCTATT
>JAQFXW010000640.1:0-17637 GCA_034693945.1 Dendrobaena attemsi
GCTGTAGTCAGGACCACTTCTGAGTAGTAGGAGACTTGAAGGGGCGGTATAGAAATGTGTTAATAAATAAAATAAAAAAACTACTATGCCCTTAGAATTAAGATGATGATTGAATTCCAGTTGCTTGATTTATAATGTCCAGGCTGCTTCTGAGTGCTATTTCAGCTCTCATTGCCCGTGACTTGTGAAATGCATTCATTTCGTAGTTTGTATCATCCACTTAATTTTTCTCCTAAATGTATAATAACCAAATGCAAGAATGGTCGCTCAATGATGATGGTCGCATATTCCTAAGAAGTCAAAAGTCATGTTTCCAATTTTAAAGGTTTAACATTTTTGAGCGAATCAGGTATTAAAGACTGATTTTTAAAAAATCTACATTTCTAACATGACTGCACATTTTTAAAAGATGATTTTTGTCACTCTGTTCAGATGTGTTTGAGGTGAATTTACTATTTGTCGTGATATAATAATGTGATTAACAGTAATGATGAAATGTGTTGCTATGTTGACAGACTGCGTGTCCGTGGTCAGCACACAAAGACAACAGGCAGGCGAGGACGTACAGTTGGTGTGTCAAAGAAGAAGTCGTAGTCATAATTGATGACAAGAGACAGTTACCAACTGTTTTAAGATAATCTGGCTTTTAATAAACTTCAAAGGACTGAACCTTTAAAAGCATTTCTTGTTGCATTGTTTGTTCTGTGGGCTTGCACGTATAGTCTCTGAAACTGCTCTTTGTGTGTTAAACCATTTATAAAACAACCGTAGACTTATACTCAAATTTGCATTCCAACAAATGTTACTAAGTCAATCGTTTGACACCGAGTGTCAGAATTAGTCTGTTTTGACTCTGGGAAGTTAAATGCTTAAGTCTCGGCTATAACATTTACGCTTAACCAATTTTTGTACTGACGGCATCGACCTGTGATGACATAAGCTGTCGTTGAACTGATGAAATACACACATAACAGTAGGTAGAGCTGTGATGATTTTCTCATTCATTTGTGTCCACTGGTGGACTCGGCTATGAATTGACTAAGCAAATGGGGACAATAAGGTGTGGAATTGGGACTTACCACCTGACCTCTGTGAAATAATTCAAGAGGCAGGCCAATGTGATCACTTTGAATTCATTTGGATCCTTTGCTTCTGAGATTTAACATCTCGGGCTATCACAAAGGTTGTGTGTGAAGCAATGGGATAGTGGATGTCGTCCGAAGGGTCGCGGGTTCGATTCAGACCCGTGCCACCGCGTAGGGACCTTGAGCAAGTCCTCCACCTATATCTTTGACCATTGACTCTGGACTTTGCATAGACTATTATACACTTTTTTTGCTATCAAAGATAGATCCAGGATTTAAGAAATGGGACACTGAGAGTGGAATATCTATAATTATATGGAGATCTGAGACATCTTTCTTGAATTAATTTAGGTTCTTAATATGTTGGTCCATGCTTTGCAGATTGATTACTGCGTTTTCAATGTGCTAAGCGAAAATGGTTAAAAGGTTTGTGCTTAACTACAGAAGTATCTATTTTTAGAATTACTGCTCTGAAAGGCCTCAAAATGTTTGAGACCCGGACGCACAATAACGGAATCGCTGTAGCAGTAGAGGGTTGGTTAGTCTCATTTTCCGTTTTCTAGCTTAATTTTTAACTCGAACCGATTACCGAAACTTCGAACGCCATATTAGCGGAAGCGAACAAAAGAAGCCATTTGCACAAAGAATAGGGTACGTTGCACTAGTAAGGGTAAGTATCATTTTGTATTACGATAATGATCGAGTAAGTAAGTAAGTACATTCTTTGAAATTGTGGTCCTTGATTAAAACTGCCTGTAATTTTTACGGGTTACAGCTAGTATATGTATAAAAATAGATGGCTGTTCCATATTATGTACTCAGATATGTCATTTTCTCTATTTTCTTTTCAGTTCTGTAATTTGTTGTTAATATCATTTTTCAGAAAAGTTTTTACAAAGCTATAATATGGAAATTCCAATATTTTAAAATGTGAATACTGTTTCATTGATATATAATGCAATTTACGCTGTGTGTCTTTTTGTCTGAAATGTGATTTAGCCAAAGTATCTAACATTGTTTATGGTTTATAGGAGAAGCTTGGAGGTCATAACCTTGCTTGCCTGCTTGTCTTACCCCAGCACCAACAGAAGGGATACGGACATTTTATGGTCCATTTGAGTAAGTGCTTCTATAACTTTCTAGGTGCTGGCTAATTGATTCTCACATTTATCGTTTATTTTAAACACATGTGATGTCAGTCACAGAATATATAATGTGGCTCTTAACACAGCTGATGAAGTTTATTAGCTTTGAAAACTGGTCTCCAACTAGTTTTGTTAGACTCTATTTAGCTGACCTTTTCGACATGTTTCCTTTTGTGAACTGATACAGCAGTATTATAAAACAAAGAGTGACTGTTGACAAATTTTTGTCAGCATTATAGTTTTCAGGCAAACGACAAGATGAGTATGTCCTGCACAGTTGTCCAGAAGCTACTCTGAGGAGTCTATGTTGAGTGTAGCACTGTTTAAATGTACAATTGCAATTAGGTTTTTTCCAATCAGCATACGTGTCAGGTAATAGAGGCTCTAATGACGCAACACAGTAGATGGAGGTAAAGAGACAGAGAACTTAAATAATTCTAACTGTTAAATTTCAGGAGACTAGAGCTTCTTTTAAAAGAAATTGGTTATGATTTGTATTTGTATTTCTGAGTAGTCTTCTTGAAGGGGAGCCGTTAAAGTCTGAATGGGTGACGCTACAAGACACGCTATTAAATACTTAGATATGATACGATATATAAATCATTCTAATGAATAAATGTCGGATTCATGAAACTTTGCTATGTTTGACAGGCTACTGGTTGTCATCGACGGATGAAACCGCAAAGTCACCAAAGCCGCCACTTACAGACACCCTTAGGAATATTTGCAAGTCTGTCTGGAAGCAGTCAATTATAGGCTGCATAGAGCGAGAGGACTTGGCAGAGTTGACAATACGAGGTGTGTCATCCTTGAATCTCGCTAACAGACTGTCAATCGGAGTAATTATTGTGTCAAGTAATAACTACGTTACTGCTGTATTTTGATTTGCTTAATATCAGACACTTAATTGTGGGGCATGGTGTCACAGTGGGATTGTCGCCGCCTTGCGTCTAAAGGGTCGTGGGTTCAATTCAGACCCAAGCCGCATGTAACGGACCTTGAGCAAGTCCCTTCACTCACAATTGGTCATGGCGCTTCGGTGTATAAACTCCGACACACCTCTGAGTAGTAGTGGACTTGTAGAGGCGGTATAGAAATGTGTAAATAAATAAATAACATAAAATAAATAAATTATTAGCAGTTCCTTCATGTGCAAATGAATGATTTCCAAGTTGTCCAGTTACTTGCCAAGTTCAATATTTTCCTCATGTCTTGTTAGGTTCTTTTATTTTAATCAGAATTTGTTTTTGACAGTTTGAAAGCAGTTTTAATCCAATATGCTGTGTAGATTTTCTAAAATGATATTAAAATTAACTAAGAATTTAAAGTTAATAAATGGCACAATCTTCTTTAGTTATTATATAATTGATTTCAATGTAGTTATGAATTCAGGGCCAATGAGCTGGTTCAATGGGCTGTTGATGTGATTGATCGAATGATTTACTCTTTCAGTTACGTATGAAATAAATTTATTGGTTCAATCAATCAAAATTTCTATAGCACCTCTTCAAAATCCCTACTCAGAGGCGCTCCCAGACCAAGCGGTTAAATGACTGTTTACAAATTGATTGGTTAAATTACTGCCTAAACTAACTGCTTAAATGGCTGAGTGCCCCATTTTATTTAAAGCCCTTATTTGTAATTGTTTGGCTGACATGATGTCTTCTTTCAGTCATCAGCTGTTCAACAGGAATCAGTGATGACGATGTCTTTGCAACGTTCTGTGACCTTGGACTTAAGAATGATGCAGAAGATAGGTGAGACATCTTCAGCTCTTCTTTGTTTATTTGGAAGCTTTGTTGAAACATTGTTATGCATTTATATTGGATTGCTGTCCAATTCAGAAGTAATTATTAAAAGATTGTGTAGAGTTCTTTTCCTGTAGACGAAGAGAACAAGGGCTGTCCCTTAGGCTAGCCACGAAGCAGCCATAGGTATAAAGTGTTAATTGTTTTTGCCTCAACATATGAGGGCGGCAGGGCAGTTGATTTCATCATCCACCATCTCATCTTCCTACAGTGTACACTTAACCGTATATGATCGAAATAGATGATACTACAGTAGCCAATTCTTCAGCTAAAAAAATGCATAGATACGGATGATCAGTAAGTATCCTGCAGTAGATGCAGTTGATAGAGTCTGGTTTGTGGGCTCAGATTGGAGCAAATTGCCGTCAAATATGACCTTGTTTTTGGTCAAAGTACCTGTCCTACTGATGTGATATCATGCAAAATTAGCTTTTGATGCGACCAGTGCCACTCACTTGTAATGGCCTTTTACCTACACTTTTCTAATAGCCTATTTCTTCTCTCATGGACCTACTTACAGGTAGCTCCTCTGAGTGGTTTACCCTACTTGAGGTGCTTTGCAATCTATTTTTTGATACAATATATTCTATACAATGTGACACATGAGTTGTAGAAACTGCTGTCACATTCATGTCTTGTGTTTTACTTTAACAGGCACACTGTGGTCCTTTTGACACCAGCCCTTCGAGATATTCTGCTGATAAAGACTGAGGGAAAGAAGAGACCAGTTGAATTTAATCCAAATGCTTTTCTTGACTCTAGACTTACCAGGAAACTTCGGGTAAATATGAACTTATTATTATCACCATTGTTATTGTTATGTAATTAATTGTTGAAGAGATCTGAAGCCTGCTATGTAGATTGTAAAGATGAGCCTTTGAACCGTCGTTTATCCTCTACGAAAGTAGTTGTTGAGTGAGTGATGGAGGTTGATAAACAAATTGAGAAATTTGGAATCATTGCAGTGGTGAAAGCCGTATCACACCCGTAAGACATAGCCTAACAATAATACAGAAATTTCTAATCAAATTCCAAGATCATAATGCAAACGACTCCCAAGATCATAAGCTTAACCAATATTGCTCAACTTCTGCGTTTTTGAAATTACAAGGGTTCATAAGTCCTCATTAGAACGTCATTGACGGTGAGTGAATCATATCATTGCGCGTTCTATGTATTTTACGATAACCGTTTAATGGACGTCGTCGCATGCGGTCAATGCGAATCATCGAAACCTGAATCGCAAAAAATTGGGTGCTGTAGGTGAACAAATCTTCTTACGGGGGCGCCATGGGCGCATTATAGGTGAACAAATTTTTTTATGGGGCGCCATATCGCAAGAAAATGTTGTAACGGTAATTGTTTAATTTTCTCACCTGTAATTTACGCCCGACAAATATTCTTTAGACGGGTTATACGAAGTAGCCCCAAAACAATTATGGTGTGCCACGGGTGCCTTAAAATCTTTTGACGGGGTGTCACGGGCGCATTAAAACTATTTTACGGGCTATACGAAGTAGCCCCAAAACATCTAGTAAACTAATAGAGGTATATTTGACAAATGGAAGGACTGATGGTAATATGTAATGAATATATCTATTTATTTTACAGTTAATTTTGCAATTGTATGCTTATTTTCGATTAATTATTTTTATCGAACAGCAACCCTATTTTATTGCACTACAATCAATCGATTGATGCTTCAAATGAAGCCATAGTCGAAAATAACGCTCTGCCAAAATTCGCTACGAACAACCCTCAAACCATGTTGCCATTTTAATACAATGTAGTTGGTGAAACTGACATAGATTTGCTGAGTTCAAACTATCCAATTTGAGAGTACAGAAGCATTGTATGTTTTCTAGGGAAAGCCTCGTGCACCGAAGCGGAATTGTGACACCCGACCAAGAAGCCTTCCTGGAGATGGTGTCAAGAAAAGGCGAACTGAATCTGGTATGAACTTCAATCATTGTGCATTTCTTCTAACCTGTTTGCTAGATTTCTGTAGAGATAAAGTTTGTTGGAAATGGAAGCTTAGAGGAGAGGTGTTTGCTGTTAGCTATATACTGATGTTTTATGAATTAACTATGATGAATTCTGTTCATAAGAATCTACAAGTTCTTAGTTCCTGCTACATTGCTACAATATTAAATCTTCAGATATATATTATGTTAATTGGGCGAGGTGGGTGGCATAGCAGCTGGAATTAGGTAATGTCCATTTCAGTAGTTGAAATGTGCAAATTTAAATACCAACTTTGAGAAATAGTTTTTACTATGTTGGAATTGCAGTTTGCAGCCTGAAATAGAAGTTTGGCTCATTTGTTTGTCGGTGGCATTGTAAAGAAGATGTTGAATATACTATGTAGGCTACCTTAGGTTTGTAGGTGGAGGTTAATCAATTCGCTTTGGATGATATCTTCTGTTCTCTTTGCACGGCTGACAACGGCTGAGTTTGACTCCTGTAGTAACCTGTATCAATCAATCATACTATGTTTGTAATCATCTGTCAGTTTGAGTCACCAATGAACATATGAATAATAATATTTTCACACTAAGCAGGAAGAGGAAGTAAATCAAGAGCAATCAATACCTTTGAATGTTGTTGTTTATTATGAAGATCTGTATAAATGTGAGCACTTAAGTGATCATATAAACTTACTCAGTTACTGTTCCATTGATTTTAGCTGAATCACGAGGCATTGAACCTAACGTCTCTGTGGCACCAGTTTCTAAATGGAAAGAGCTTTCTGATGAACCGGATCCTGACTTCAGTCCAAGTCTCGTTGGTCCTTCAAAGCGCAAAGTTGGCTGGCCAAAAGGTCTGAAACGAGGACCGAGAAAGGAGAAGTCTGCAGAAACTGCCACTCGTGTCATTCGCACAAGGGGACCCGGAGTCAAGGTCATAGTTTAAGCTGATGTCATAATATTGTTGCCGTTCTTATCTCTCCCTACCTTGTGTTTGATCCAGTTGAAGTTGTGTTTAGTTTGCCAGTTGGAAAGCTAAGTTAACACAGTTGACGTTGTGGTATTTTTCTCTTTAATGTAATTTTATTTTACTGTGTTTGCTTGTCACATGATTATGCTTTGTGTCATATTAATATTATTGTCTTCCAATGTACTTAAATTAATTATTATTGTTATTATTATTAATCAGCTGATTACTTATTAAATATATTGCACTGGTTTAAGAATTCAGCTCAATGCATTGGTTACTACAACGGACTAATGTTCAGTTTGCAAAATGAGATCAGTTGATGATTGGAAACCACTAGTTTATTTATAGATATTATGACACACAATTGATCAGAGAAACTGTTCTTGAGTTTAGTGGGATTAAACACGAGTGCAATAAACAAGTTAACATGGGACTTAGTGCTAGACCAGTAAGCACGTTATACAGTGTACACAAGTATGAAGAAGGTGACAGTAATTAAGTCTGTAGCTGGAGCTCTTAGAAGAAGTTGAATAACAAGCCAAGGCAGCCATGTGCTGCATAAACTGTTTAGTGTTTATTGTAAAGGCAACAAGCAGGAAACAGTAATATTAGTCGGACGAACAATAGAATTATGAGCGTTGGTATTGGGCATGACCATTAACACTTTAGCAACAAAATTAATATTTTTATGCACCTTTAACAGTGTCTTTAACACATGTAATAACAGCATTATTGAAACTTTAACAATGATAGGAACTGCACTGATTTCCCAGATTCCCACTTGTTTTTACACTCATCTGTAAAGTGTTTTGGGAGTGGTTAGCGAGCTGGACTGTCAACCGAAGGGTCCGGGGTTCTAATCCCGGCCAGGGCAGCAAGTTTGTTTGAGATTTTGGCTCCATCTGTACACTTAGACAACTCAGCTATGATAAGTACACTGACTGAACAGTGCACACTGTCAGAGCTAAGATGAGATGGTGACGGAGAGGACTGGCCACCCACCCTCATATGCCAATGCTAAGAATTATGAGGTCACTAACGCTTCATACCCATGGCTGCCTCTGGGTGAGCTTAAGGGACTGGTTACTCTTCTCTTTCTGTAACGTGTTTAAGGCCAACAAAGAGGTTCAGTTACCACAAGTAAAAGAAACAATGCTGCTAGTGCTTCATAGTAACTAATATGCTCACTTACTTGCTTGCAAGGTTAGTCTAATGTGAACTCACTGGGCATTCAATAGATAAGCAAGGACTGTGTGCAACGGGGCGTAGGAAAACAAGAATAAGAATGCTAACAGATTTGGTAGGACTACATCAGATATGGAAATAAATCGAAGGGTGGCGATAGGAAAAGCTGCAATGAATGGTTCGGAAAAAATATGGAAGGACAAACACGTGAGCATAGACATGAAAAAAAGATTGGTGAGGGCCTTGGTCATACCAACAGTAATATACGGCAGTGAGATGTGGACAATGACTAGGAAAATGGGAAAAAGATTAACGCATGTGAAATGTGGATATGAAGGAAGATGCTGAGAATATCATGGACAAAGAAAAGAACTAATGAATGGGTATGCATGGCGATTGGAATCGAGACGGATGAGACTATTACAACAAATAGTGCTAAGAACAAAGCTGAGGTTCTTTGGACATATTATGAGATCAGATGGATTAGAAAAGAAAATGATGTTGGCTTGTGGAGAAGGAAGGAGAAAACAAGGGTGGCCAAGGAGAAAATGAATGGATGAGATACATGAGACAACTGGAATGAATTTGGCAGAACTAAGGGACGCGACATCAGAAAGAAGGAAATGGAGAGGCTTTATCATAAAGGTCGCTAGAGTTCAAAGAACTGACAGCACAAGGTGACATCAGAAAACTTCATTGTTGTTGATATTGAGACTTAATCAGTTTTGAGACAAACCTTCACACACTGAAGAGAGCAGCAGAATATTTTTAGATGAGTAAGGCACAAATGTGTGAAGACTATATGATATTTACCCTTACTAAATCTTAAACTTATAACTCAAATGTACATGTAAATTGTCTTCTGTATAGGAAGGTGGCCTATATTTATAATATGCATAAGCATTAAAATCTTACACTGAATGCAATTTTGCAAGGGCAACCAGTTCAGTTTTGACTTGTATCCAAACCTACATATGCCGCAAGTCAGGTGATTGATGTGAGATGAAGTAAATGACATTATCGGACTCAGCTCTGGAGCATGTAAAGGGATTGACGGCATGCATCAAATTTGTGGCTGCTTGCAAGATATTGTGCGAATCTGACGCAGGTGATAGGAGCATAAGTTGAACTCGTGAAAAGGTCAGTGGCTGGTCCAATGTCACACCCGGATCACTCACAATTGCACAGGTCAAATCAGTCCCATGTCCTGTAGTACCAAGCCTGATGGATTCAGGCAAAATGGGTTTGTCGACATCCAGGAACAAAGTGCCTTTTTTGTCGGAAACATTTTCTCCACCCCATGAGATGATGTTGACCGCTGAGCTTATTTCATGTGCATGAAGAACATCAACATGTTGCTGGGCTCTGATTCCCAGTAGAATAGAGGACACTAAGCTGCAATCTATTTTTCTCTGAGACATTGGACACTCGGATCACTTCTGAATATTCAGGCGCTGAGAGCTGCTCTTTATAAACTGTTGAATAAAATACAAAGCATTGTGATAGAATTAGGTCATCTGCATATGCATGACTATGGTTATTAAGTGATACTGGGTAGAGTCAAAGAGCCAAATGCAGAGAAATATATGAGAGAGCCACCTACAAATGGCACCAGAGTGGATGGGCTATGAAATCTATGTTACACGTACATGATTGACCAGGCATAAACTGAACTGGTTAGCCCATAGATTGTTTCTAACATTTCAGAAGAATAATATAGTTTTAAGCACCAATGTGGTGTATTAAAGCCCTGTTATGCTAATGTGACATGCAAGAGTGCAATGGGTTACTAAACTTATTTGACATGTGACCATACACATATACTGTGTTTCAGTGTAGGGCAGTGTACAAAAATTCGGTAGATACTTGTTAAAACTGCTGTATTAACGGTTTCTATTAATGAAGTGGTAAACAAGCCACCCTCACAAAATGCCCAAGTCACAGTGCAAAACTCTTGCTTAATAATCTTTCTTTAAAGCTTATACATTTTTCATTTGCTTTTTTTATAACACATCGTAAAACTTACTATTTCTAATCTCTGTCCACACTGTAACCTGATGGCTGACTTCCCACATCTAATATTCACACTGTGATGTGACTGCGTACATATAAAATGTTCATAGTTAATAGTTGTAGAACAATAGTAATCAGAAATATATAGTTCAAGTGATTTTCAGGCATAAACCATTGGTCAAGTTTTAACTTTTTTGATTGTATGTTCTCAGTCTGTCCTCTTTGTGAAATTTTGTATAAACTTTTTCTGATTTTCTTGTAGGCAAAGAAAAATATCTCAATGAAAGCAGAAGTAGAAATCAAGATTACAAAGTTGGACAAGGACATTCTACACAAAGATGTAGAGGAAGATATAAAGAAAATGGAAATAGAGGAGATGGATGTGTCGACTTCTGCAAGGTTGGTGGACAGTGGAGCTTCAACGCCAATCCTGTTGAAGGAGGCCAGAGACGATGAGCGAGACGAGATGGCCTCAGATGAAGACCTTCTGTCAGACAATGAAGGTTCAACACTTTCAGAAATGCCTCAGCTTGAAGTGAAAAGTCACTTGCAGAACAGTGATAACGAACTCGATTTAGGCCGTTCGCCATCTCCTCCTCATCTCGAGCAGGAGCTGCTCAGCCCGTATTTCAGCTCCGTTGCCTATTCGAGGCATGGACTCGACCTGGGAAGCAAAGATGCTGAATCAGTGCTGTCGGACTGTTTAGCCGGTCGCTCCGTTGCACCCAGTCCTTGCTTTTCACTTGATGGAGATCCGCACCCGACAGGCAGTAAGAGGATGACGGATTGTGAAAGCGATAGCGACGCGTCGCTTACATCGGGTGACGAGAAGAAATCTGTTGAGAGAGTGACGAGAAGTGTGACGCCTTGTTCACGATCAGAGGCAGCCGAGAGTAACTTTGCGGCATCGAGAACCAGTGATTCGGGTGACAGTCTGGACGAGACCAGCCAGATATCAAACGGCTTCTCGAGATCTTCATCTGTTGAGTCACAGACGTCTGTCAAGTGTAAATCGCCCATTGCAGAGTCGCCTGGCTTGATGAAGGGCAAGCTGTCTTCAGTAGCATCGCCTCAGTCGATATTAGACAAATCTTCAACAGTCGGATCACCGACCTCCTTCCGAGAGAATCTGTCTTCAATAAGGTCACCTGCTTCAATCAAGGGTAACTCGGTGGAATCACCTGGTTCAATTAAAGGCATCGTGCTGGAGTCACCAGGTTCAGATAGAGCTAACTCTGTGGAGTCACCCTTTTCAATCAAAGGTCATGCAATGGAGTCACCTGGTTCAATCAAAGACAACTTAGCGGAGTCACCAGGTTCAGATAGAGCTAACTCTGTGGAGTCGCCTGGTTCAATCAAGGGCATCGTGCTGGAGTCACCTGGTTCAATCAAAGACAACTCAGTGGTGTCACCTAGTTGCATCCAAGGCAACGTAGTGGAATCACCTGGTTCAGATAGAGCTAACTCTGTGGAGTCACCCTTTTCAATCAAAGGCCGTGCAATAGAGTCACCTGGTTCAATTAAAGGCAACTCAATTAATTCAACTGGTTCAATCAAAGGCAGTTTCATGGAGTCACCTGGCTTGGTCGAAGGCAACTTGGCAGAGTCGCCAGACTTGACAAAGGTTATTTCAATTAAGTCACCTTGTTCAGTCAAAGGCAGCTCGCAGGACTCGCCTCACTCACTAAAAGGGAAATTATCTTCTGCTGTGTCTCCAAACTCCGAGTTAGAAAGGTCTTCATTGATTAGGTCACCAGGATCCGTCAAGGGCATCTCAGGTGAGTCACCATGTTCAAACATTGGCAAGTCTTACTTGATGGAGTCTCCGAGTAGCTTGCCAGTCAAGAAGAACAGAGTTCTAGACGAGAGAGGTCGGAATACATCAGTCACTGGAGGCCAGTCAGAACATTGGCTTCCCAAAGAACCAGGCGACACACATTTGCTGTTTGGCCGTATGCCTGTAGTTAGCCTAAAGTCAAGTACCATGGGATATGCTTTCCGAAACGCAGATAGACATGAGCCAGACGGAAATTCCGATGGAGGTCCTGGCAGCAGTTTGCAAAGTTCTCCCATGCTCCAAGGTCAAAGCATGGCTCGTGAAGTTAGCGAGCATTTGACAGGTGAAATCATCATGACACCAAGACCCACCAGTCAAGGGTCTGGCGCAAGTCATGGTTCCATAGCCAGCCAGGGATCGACAGCCAGCCAGTGCTCCATGGCCAGTCATATGTCACTGACCAGTCATGATTCAATGGCCGGTCATGGTTACATGGCTGGTCACGGCTCAATTCCTAACCACAGTCCGCAGGCAAGCAAGAGTTACCAGATGATGAAGCATGTAAATGAAATGTCGGCAAATTCTGGTTTGAGTCAGTATGAGAGCTCTGAGCATGGAAAGCAGGAAAGCATCTGCATCCCAAGGCAACACTTCCATCAGCCACTTTCGAAGCTAGGACCTGGACCAATTCCCACCGACGGTACGTCTGAATCTAGTCACAACTCGGCATTAAGACCGTTCCTGGGAGGACCGATCCTTCCGCCTTCGGTCCTAACTGAAGACCGGTCTCCACGTTCGTTCCAGATGCAGAACGGACTACCAGCCAGAGCAAACAAGTCTGGAACCAGCGTAGCAAACCCATATTCACATGGCGGTGATACTGTTACCTCTCAGGCCGTCAACTCACGATCACATCCAGCCCGCCAGGCAATGTCAGCAAATGCTAGCATGCTTGGCCAATGTTCTGTGGCTGTTCCATCACCTGGGTTCATGAACTCCATGACCCCATCACCAATGACGAAGGGAATTTCCGGTAATTTTGCCACATCAAAATCGTCAGCCATGATGGGCAATCGGTCGAGCGGCAGTCGGCCAAGTTCATCGCAGATGGCAGCGGGTGGAGGCTTTGGCCATCAGCAGATGACGAAGCAACAGATGATGTCTAACAAGTACAGCAAGCCATCACCTTCAAACGTTCATCTGCAGAATCTGTCACCTTGTGGACTGTATGGCTTGCCAAAATCCTCGCCTGGTAGTAGCGGTGCGGTTCAGCAACAGGGAATGCTGAATTCATCGCCGAACATGAACTACGCTGCCGTTTCAAACCTTTCGCCAAGCAGCAGTGAATGTGCGAATGCGTCGTTTCATTCTCTTGCCGCTCATAATCGAAACCTTGTGAATGCAAGTCCTGCGCCAAGCTGTGCTGGAAAGCCGTACAGTCGACATCTTCAGCAGGGCGCATCACGAGGGTTTAGCGGTGGGGGAAGTGGAGCTCCACCCTCATCTCCAAAACCAACGCAAAGTGCTCTCTATCAGTTGCCTCCATCACAGACTGTGGCACCTTCTCCTCACCAGATTCAAGCTCCTCCCTACATGCATGGTCCCACTGCTGTTCAGCGACACATCAATGAACCATTTCCCTCCGGATCCGAACCGTTCTCACACCAGCAGGGCTACATTTCAACTGCCACATACCTGGCAAAGCTGCAACAACTGACCAGTGACCTCAACCCATTCCAGACACACTACGCAATGACTCTACCGACGAACATGTCGCCATCGCCCATTGACATGACGCTACCGTCGCACGCCTCTCCCCAGCGCAACATGACTCCACCGAACATCCCGTCACAGAGGCTTGGCACCAAACAACCGGTACACCGTGGAAACAGCGGTCAACACAAAGGAGCGCCTGCAGCAGCTGCGACAACAGGTTTCCTTCCAGATGTGACCCTCCAGCCAAGCAGCGACATGATCGCACGATACCAGCTGCTGAGTGGATACCATGTCCAACAACCAATGACCTGCCCCAGTTTCATTCATCAGGGGTCACCATCCCAGATCCCCATGCAAGTTGGGGTGATGAACGTCGGAATGCACCCTGGCCAACCCGCTCCAAACTTCATGCCATCAGTCCAGGGCCAGCCAAACAGTGCCGTTTACGCAGCCTATGGGTACATAAATGGTAGTCTTGCCCCGCAGCCCTTCAACATGAACCTTAATGATTTGATGAGACGATGACCCTGACTCTGACTGAAGGTCAGTTACTTTGTTGGTTCAGTGTTTGCAGGACACTGATAAAGGTGTCATTGTGTCTGATTGGTACAACCTTATCGAGTCTGCATGTCACTGCTGATTGCCCTCTGAAGCTTACTGATTCTTGACCCAATTCGATACTACTCAGCCTGGTTGGCAGAATCCCCTGCGATGAGTGAAGTGATGCTTTAAATACTTAACAACTCCATTCGTCAGAATTTTTCGTGCCAGTGCACGCTACTGTGCAATGCTTGCTGGTCTGTCATGCAGTTGGTGGATTTTGTTATGACTTCAGCAGCATTTGGAATGTTGGTCTTCCCTTTGTTTGTCATTGTAGAGTTGACGTCAAAAGTCACTTGATTACGAGGACACTTGACGAGTAGCCGGCGAAGTTTCCCCGGATGTTATTTTTGTTGCTTCTGGTGTAAACAGTTTATACACATTGACTTTGATGCAAATCATAGTCGTTGGTTTTTAGCGCATTTGTGAACTATCTGCAAATGGTTGCTGATTGGCAACAGCAGTGCAAGGCTGAAAACCAGTTATGGGATTTCGTTGCATACAGGCTGAAGATTGTAATTTTCTCGTATGAGGATTTTTCCTTTGGAAGATTTGAGTGACAGTAACGGATGGTGCTGACTTCGTTCTTTTGTGCTGGGAATAGTAGATTTCTTCTGTTAGATCGCACTCTCTTGTGCTGAGATTTGCCTCCAGCTGCTTGAAAGAACTTTTAGATTTCAGTGCATTACCCACAAATGAGTTGCCTACTGTCTAGTCCCCAATTTGACTGTGAATTGTTGTTATCTACTTCTACAGTGGAGTGACCCGCTTAGGAACAGTTTTGATTGAAACAGTATGCAAAAATTACCAGCATTTGTCATTCCCTATATAATTGGCCTCTTCGTTTGATTTGCCGTGCTATGGTAGCTCCAAGTTTATATTTTAGCAAAAGTAAAGATTTGAGTAATAAATTTCATTAATAAAATTCTTGATTCTTTTAAATACAACAGTTTAAAAACAGAACTGTCAGAAATGTTTGGTAATTCTTGATCATGTAAAATTATGAAATCAATCAGTTCGTCATGTTAAATTGTGAAATCAATCAGTCTAGTGTGCATTTGAGAAATTCAAATCCGTACATTCTATTGTACGTTTCACCTAAAACTGCTTTTGTTCTGTAGTCTGATCATCCACTGAAATGAAATCTCTCTTGTTTTGTTTTTCAATCGGTAACAATGATTCACAGGTCATTTGAATACTGGGTAAAACAAAGGCAAAGAAAGGATATATAAGCATCTCTGTAGTCGGTACTTAACAGATACCAAAACCTGTTGACTTTGACTGAACATTTGTGTTTGGTTATCCTGGAGTCTGTTTTCACTGAACTGAGTTGGCACTACCACTTGAACTACGAATATTGGTCCAGCGAACAATTCAAGGCTTATCGTTGAACTGTAAACCAACATGAATTTTGTAGTACAGTGTATAGCAAGTGTAATGAAAACATGCATGAAATGGCACTGCTGTAGCACTATTATGCTGTGAATGTTTTGAAACACTTTCAGACTCACATCTGTGCATAATGTATATATTTTTGTGTGTATCTTTACATGTATACTAAGCACCCATGATAAGTTTAAACAAACACCCAGTTATCAGTGTCTATATCTGATCAGAAACAAAGTATTGGGGCTTCGGTTTCTCAAATTTATTTGCCTGTAAACCAAGTAATAAAAGCCGGCATATCGATATGTATGGTTAATGATCAATACATTCTGGTATAATATATACCAGTGTATCTGCATGCATATATAAATATATATAAATTCTTAAACAGATTCTATTGTGATGTAGTATTCCAATGTATTTATATTACGTAGTTTTATTTATATGAGTGTGTACACTGTGTTTAGATTCTTCTTATGTTCCTGAATTTCTTTACTTAATTGTTGGTGCTTTGTCTTTGTATTTTGTATGGCAGCATAGAGCATTGTTATAATTATATATAGTCTGGGTTGTGGCATTACTGAACAAGCATTTTGCCAAATGCCATTGAGACTAGATTTTTATTGTCTGAATATCGGTTTCCAATTTTTTTCTGTTTATGTTAGCAATTGGTAAAAAGCTAAAATTAATATGCTGTTTTTAAGGATGTTAAGTTTGGTATAAGAATTCGTGTTGCAAACCAGTGTTTAATTTATTTTGAAATTTTGTTCTAGAATACGGTGTGCAAATCTTCAGATTTTCATTATGGCTCTATATCAGTGTGTGGCTTATTTTATGAATTTATTTAATTTGTTGACTTGTTGTGGTTCAAATTTTGACAATTTTGTACTGGGGCATACCTGTTCAATACCAAACCCAACAAAAATTAATAATAGGAATCAAATTTCTTATTCATTGTTACTAATCTTTTTTGCATTGGTTTATAACCCAAATGCAGTATGTATGTCTGCTATAATGAATAAATGAAATAATTACTGTTCATTTATGAACGTGGCACTATTAGTGGGCATTTTGGTCTTAATTTAGATTCTTCTTGACCGTAACGGTTGGTGAAAGTGCTTATTGTTGCTTTTTTTGGTCTAAATCTTATTGATGAGATGTTCTTTAAGAATTGCATGTTGGCTCTGTGACAAAGAGAAGCACAAATGGTGTAGTGGTTAATGTGCTGGACTGCCCACTGACAGTTCAAGGTTCAAACCCCAGTTGAGAAACTTAGTTTGTGATTTCTGCCTCTAGCCAACTTAGCTGCAATGAGTTCACTTACCACATATGCTGTCAGTGGGACGATTAAACAGCAAGGGAGAGAACAGGCCACCCTGCCTCATAGGCCATGGCTAATAATGATGTTACTGACTCTACATAGTACATACCCAATTACCCATGGCTGTCTCTAATGCTAGCATAAGAATATCTTGCTCTTTTCTTAGGTGACAATAAATATGGCCTGAAGAACTGCAGGTCATTAAATAATTGTTCGAAACTGATTACTGTATGTCCTAAGGGATTTGTAGCAAAAGTTGCATGTGCATCTCAATTAAGATTTCAGTATGTTGTAAATACTTGTTTAAAAATCTGCAAATGTTATATATAAGCTTAGCATTCTTGGCTATTTAAATTGAACTGCACGACTTTCATTGAAGATTAGGTGCTGCTATTGATTCTTTCTTTTATAATTTGATAACCAGCGCAGATGGAAAAAACAAACTGTAGCTCATGGTGTATTTCAAGCCTTCCAGTGTATAGCAGTGTTGGCCAATCATCTTGAGTGGTAGCAACCTTCCATTGTACACTTTGTAAGTGTACAGAATAAAGCACTTTTTAGACCTTTAGATAAGTAAGGTATATACACAGGGCAGAAATTTGCTTTGAGATTTCTGCTCCATCTGAACCCCCGTGGGGCGTGGTGGTGCAGTGGGATAGTCGAT